>PVJX010032136.1:0-20647 GCA_004027295.1 Dolichotis patagonum | reverse complement strand
ATACTATTGTGTTATGTTTGATATTATTGTAATTGAAACTATGCTCAACTATAGCAGAGTTAGAGATATGGTGTTAGATAATGTTGATGTCCAGTTGACTTAATGTAAAGTACTGTGTTGCCTATGTTGTCCTCTTCTGATCTGCTCTGTACTACCCCCTTTTGTTTTATTCTCTTTTAAATAAAAAAAAAAAAAAGAAATTTCAGAGCACAGCTGAATGCTTATAATTCTATCATTCTGGGAGGCTGAAGTAGGAGGATTGAAAGCTGAACTCAGCCTGGGAAACTTGCAAACTTGGGGAGGCCTGTCTCAAAATAAGAAAAGTGGGCTGGGGATATAGCTCAATGGCATAAGCAACTGCCTGGCAAGCTCAAGGTCCTGAGTTTGATTCCCAGTATTAAAAAAAAAAAAAGAAAGAAAAGAAAAGAAAAGAAAAGAAAAAAGAAAAAACCAACCTAAAAATTATCAACATAAAAATAGTGGTTAGGGATGTAGCTTAGTGCTAAGGCATTGGGTTCAGTCCTCAGCACACACAAAAAAGAAGGAAATAAGAAATAACCAATTTTCTTTGACCCTGAGACATTGCTTTGGTGCTACACCCTAAAATGGCCAAATGTAACACCTACAAAGATGTCTACCTGTCTGCAGATGCATTATTCATGAGTGCTCAGAATGCTAGTGAGCAAACAATAAACACCAAAGTGAATAAAACAAGTTATCAGGAATCACAAAATAAATATCTCATAAACTCTCAATTAAAGAGACAATTAATATATAGTGCAGAGACATCAGGAATGGCAGGGGTATTATCATTCTCACACAGAAATTCATAAATACAGAACTGAGGAAAGGAGACAGCAGGGGACAGTTGGATACACACTGTGCAAGTTCCATGTGAGGTGCACTGGCAACTTGCAGGCACCAGAACACAACCCTTTCCCTCCACCACATTTGCTACCAGCACACCAACAATGAAGTGGATCCTCAGAGCTTCAAGGAGCAGTCTACAGTTCTCCAGGGCACATTCCGGGAGCTGCCCTAGCAAATGTCTGCAGGGAGGGGGATGGGGGCTGACCTGGTGCGGGGTTTGGGGGCTGTCGGGTGTAGGACACGTTGAATGCGGGTTCCTCAACCAGTGGCGGTGGGTACAGGCGCCTGCGGATGAAGAAGCCAGCTCCGCAGCAGAAAAGTACACCCATCATTAGGAGAAACCTGGGGAGAGGCAGACGGAAGTGGGTTGGAGACGGCTACATGACTCGCTTCCCCGTTTGCCCCCAATTTAATCAATTTTACCTGAGCAATTATCTTATTCGTTGACCACAGTTCTGTCTCATCTCATGCCTGCCTGCCTTGAAAGTTCTCGTGTCTTCCCCACTTTAGACCTGCCTCATTTTGTGGTTTTGCTCTATAAAATCCCTAGAAAAGACAGAGTCTTTGGTAACCTACTCGAGACCCCTCTGTCTCTGTCTCAGACAGAAGCTTTCTTTCTCTCAATAAATATATTCTGCCCTTAACTTCTGTTGCTCCTAAAACTCATTCTTTGGTTTTAGAGAACACAAACTCATACTGAACATAGAGTAAGTTGGGAGTTTCATTCCTCTATATCAAAATCTCTGGGGCATGGGCATTTAGCTCAGCAGCACAAGCACTTGCCTGCAAGCATGAGGTCATGAGTTTGATCCTCAGTACCAAAAAAAAAAAAAAAGAAGGATGAAACTTCTGTCCAATTCATTCAAGAATCCTAGCTGGCTGTCCCATAGTCAGCATCAGCAATAGGTGGATGACTTCTTGCCATTTCTCATTTGCACTATACCTTTCCTTTCTAGGAAAGAGTGGAATCTGTGAGAAGAGCCAATAATAATGGACAAAACTGACTGATGAATCTGAGAAACTCTCGGCCATCTCAAGCATAAAATGGAATCGCACCCAGAGGATAGTCACAAGTCTCATCCCACCAACCTGCACCCCAGCAGGCAGCTGTGGCCCATGAGGGGTAAGCCAGAACTGCTTGTGGCCAATGCTGTGGCCCATGCAGAGAAAGCTTGAGAAGCACTGGAAGCCTTTGAGAATGCTGACATGATGCTAAGTGACATAGTTTTTTACTGGATGACCTTGGAATGAGGAGTAGAGAGAAGAATCAGGCACAGAGGATGACTCATGGAAGGGCTGGAGTTAGCACCTCTGTGTTCTGTCTTAGAATTCATGATTCATCGCGGACTGTTAGCACCTGTGCAGCTCCCAGCACCACTCTGAGCATGACAGTGAGGAAAATGAGAAGACTCCACCCTCCCCACTGAACTGAATTTCTAAAAGGGGAGGGAGACCGTTAATGAGAAATGTACACAATTAATTATTTCCAGCACTGGTAAATTTCAAGGAAGAAAACAAAGGATGCAAAAATAGATTCTTTGTGTATGTGTGTGTGTGTCACAATATGTACTGTATATGACATGGAATTTGCCATTTTAGTCATTTTTAAGTGTATGAAGCAATGAACAGAGGTTTACACAAAGGCATCTATGTAGTTAGGGGATCACAAAGGTGTCTGCTTGTTCAGTGACAGCCTAGCTGGGTATCAGAGGACGAGGAGGAAGGAACAAGATGGGGCACCAGGAGAGAAATATCTGGGTGGATAGAACACATAGGCAAAGGAGCCACGGAAGGGAAAATTCAGGGGCAAGGCTGGACAGAAACGCTCTGCAGCTGGAGGTGGGGCAGGAAAGACCCAGTCCTGGTGGCCGGAAGGAGCCAACCTGCAGGGGTCTGGCAGAGCATGGCCTCTCCTGGGATTACAACACTAAGCCCAGCCTAACTACCTGAGTAGAAACACCCAAAACACATAGAGGCCAGATATGCATACATGTTTATGTTCTCAGGAAACCCAGCTCCTTGACTACAAAATGCAGTCATTTGAGATCCAGGTCTCTTCCCTGAGAGAAATCAAGACATCAGTCACACTGCCAGAGGGATTGTTTTTTCCTGGATGAAAATGACATCGCAGCTCACACCTTACACTAACAGGGAACAGGCGGGAGGTGAATACAGCAAGTCACATGGCAGGGACCAACTGTGGGCTTTACCACCTAACTCAATCTGCACTGAAATGTCAGGCAGAAAAATTAATAGAGAGGACTCATGAAGGTGAGAAGGATGAGCTGATGAGGACTAGGAGTGACAGTCCCCAGGCAGTGGGCAAGGCATAGCAGTTAGCAGGAAAGTCCTTCTCAGTACCAAGAGCTGCAGATGCCCTGTCCTCCCTGCACTCTCTCCTGCCACTTGGCAGGTTCTGGAAGGTTTGCAGGCATTCACAGAGGAAGCAGTGCACTTTTCCTGTCATCAGAAGTAATATGGTTTCTTTCATTGCATTTTTTCCAACTCTTCTCTGTGCTGTGCTCAACCTGAGTAAAGCTGTTCTCAATTCTGCATATCCTGCTGATGGGAGGAGGTGCCATGCAAACGCCGTTGGCCACACCGCTGTGCAGACCCCAGCAGCAGGCTACCTGCAGGCCTCCTGCCAGTCTTCATCTAGACTCTATGTGCCCTGCAGTTGGAACCAAGGGTGTTACCAGGCTCCTTGGCCAACCCTGACCATTTCACTCTACCTCCTTGGTTAAAGAGCTGGCAGGGGCGTGAGTGCTCCCCCCAAATCTTTTTGTTTGTGTTTATATTTGTGTTTGTATGTGAAGAGTACTAGGGATTGGAACCCAGGGCTTTTTGAACCAAGCTGCATCCCCAGCTTTTAAAATTTTTTTAACTTTAAATTTATTTTGAAGCAGGGTCTCAAGCTAATTGTTAAGTTATTGCAGGCTGAGCTGGAACTTGAAATTTTTCTGCCTCAGCCTCCCACAGTGCTGACATTACAGGTCACACCAAGCTGACTGCCCCTTGTTTAATGGTGAGAAGACAGAATTCACAAGTCCAGTGATGGCGGGCCATCCTTCCCATTCACCTCATCCTTCCCTCCCCTGCTGCATGAACGTCCCATCTCTCTCTTTCTGCATGCAGTCTTCCCATGCTTCCCTCCCTACAAGGTGCTGTCCACTCTCTGAAGACCGTCTCAGAATCTCTGAGCGTCCCGTGCTTCGCTGGCACAGAATTTCTATGCTGCGTGCATAGCTCTGGACTGTGCTGAACCCACAGCTGCCTGCTGAGGCATCTGTCTTTCAGGAGCCCTGCTACTGTGAGGGTTTCCCAGGGAACCCCAGCAGAATACCGGGGCATATCAGGCCCCTGACACCCACTGAAAGAAGAAAGGTGTGGAACAGAGTCCACAGGTCCTGTGTCCCCCATCCAGGCTGCTCAAACTCACTTCCCCAGATGTCCTCTGCTGCACCTCCAGGTTCGTCTAGGTGTGGGTCTCAGTCTCAGATTTCACTGCCAGGTCTTCAGGCAGTGGGTGCTCAGACATGGCAGAGCCAGGCCTCACTGTGCATACCACCTGCCAGGTCACCATATACCCTCGCTCTGGGAGGTGACCCTGGCCCAAAGGGCCAGAATGCCTGGCTACCAGACCAAGGGGGTTAGCAGGTTCTGACAGTTCTGGACTCTTATTTTTTCCTAATCACATCAAGCCTGATCTTTGTTTTTTTCATTTTTAGGAACATTTCCACAACCCACCTAATTATTCATGACAAACCCAAATACTTCCAAACCCCTTCAGGGTTAGGTTTCATGACCCAGACAGTGCTGCCTCCCAAAAATCCATGTAAGTCCCAAGGGAGCACATGGCCTGAAGCTCAGCATGCTCTGAAATACCACCTCTGCCTTCTTGGTGCTTGTTCTCTTCACCATGAGATGTATGTGGAAGTGTTCTCAGCTGGAAGGTCTCAGGGTAAAGCAATTCATTTCCTCCTGCAGTTTCAGACACTCACAACCAAAAAGTAGGGAAAGCTGGACACTGACACTCCCTTGTTCAGTGATACAGCAGTCCATGCAGGGCTGCCTGAGCTAGTTCCAAGGGAGGCCTGGCCAGAGGCTGGGGGCCAGATGACACCCAGCTCCCACATACCCAAAGCCCAACCAAGGAGCTGGAGGTGGCGTTAAAGATGACGGCAAGAGGCTATGACATTAAACAAAACCCAGCTCATGTGATAGGGAGTTCTGGCTCCCTGATGCTTTCTTGCATTAAACGCTCGGACAGTTGTCAACAGAGAAAGACAAGACCTCATAAAGCATGTAAGTAGCTGCTTTAACACACTCAGTAAAGTTTTTAAAGTCAGTACAAGCCAAAACAGTGTGGTATGTACCTATAATCCCAGGGCACTAGGAGACTGAGGCAAGAGGGTTAAAAAGTTCCATCCCAGACTGATTAACTTAGCCACTTAGCAAAAGACAGTATCATTGTCAAAAAGACAATGTGGTTGGAGATGTAGCATAGCATGAAGGTCCTGGGTTTAAGTCTCAGTACCAAAAAAAAAAAAAAATCAGTAGTAAAGTCAGTACCTTAAAGTTACGGGGGGAAAAAAAAGAGCATAGGGCCGAGGATTTAGCTCAGCAAACACAAAGTCGTGAGTTCGATCCCCAATACCACAAAACAAAAAAAAACAAGGAGCATGAAGTCTTAGCCCTTAGTGGCACTGACCTGGGGGACATCACCATGAGGTTGGAGAAATGGTTATGTGCAAGAAATCCTCTCTTGTTTTACAGAGATCCTTTTCCACGTGGTATCTAAGGAATTTTTGTTGTTGTTTACCTGGTTCTTGTTCTTCTTGTTCCTCTTCCTCCTCCTCCTCCTTCTGTCTGCTCTCCTCCTCCTTCTTCTTCTCTCTTTCTCTCTCTCATTTTTTTGAGACAGAGTTTCACTATTAAATTCAGGCTGGCCTCAAACTCCTGGCAATTCTCCTGGCTCAGCCTCCCAAGTGCTGGGATTACAGGAGTGTGCCACCCTGCCTGGCCTGAAGGATACTTCTTATCTATAGTGTCAAATGGATTCTCAGGGATCCTCAAAGGGGCATGCTTTGAGGGTCCTGCTCTTTGGAAGGATCCCTTTTTCCCTCAGGGGATGGTTGAACAGACTTCAGATGCCTCCTGAAACTTTCTTCCAAGGAAGTGGAAAAGGCTCAAGGACACAGATTACCTTGAGAGCTAAGAACGAACCACACAAGGTGAATGATGTCCAGCAGAAACTTGATCACAAATCATCATCAGCCCCTCAAGTCAGCCTCAGCCCCATCTCTAAATGGGGCTAAGCAGCCGGTGGAGGAAGCTGTCCAGCCACCTTCGCAGAGCAGCACTCTTCTTCAGCCGGGAGCCTGCAGAACTGGGAGCCAGCTTTCTCCCCATGCTGTGAGGTGTCAGGAAGCTGACCCAAATACTCCTGCTTTCTTGACTCAGGCTGCCCCGAAGGCCACACCCCATGGTGGAGGTGATGGAACTGAGGGACAACACTGACAGTGGGTGAGTTCCTGGGGGCTGGGACAATGAAGGCTGGCATCCAGAAAGGAGTAAGAAATGTAACCTACCAAAAATACCACAGCCTCTGTATGGAGAGGGCCCGCACGCAGCACCTGGAGCCACAGCAGTCCTCATAGGAGCGGCATCTGAGGAGAGAGGGCACAGGCTGGTTACAACCATGGTGAGGACAGCCAGCGCAGTCTCACACCCGGCTGGGTTTCCCCCCAAGGCCTCCTTCTAGAGAGCCTTTCAGACTAGAGAAGGGCTTTACCCCGCCAGCTCCGCGACAGGCTCCACAACAAACCAGCGATGTGGAGCCGTACCTCTGTTCAGTCTTCAGTCTCTGAGTCTGCAGAAAAGACAGAACCATCCCAGGAAGTCCTGCGATGCTAGAAAAAGAGCCTGGGAGTCAAACAAGGAGGCTCAGTCCTGGACTTGTCACTTATTAACTGAAAGTTGCCAACCTCTGTGAACCTCGTCTTCATTAGCAAAGCAGATGGGATGGTGGGGTCCCTTCACAATGCAGACTTCAGTTTTTAGGGCACTGTCCTCCAGAAAGATCCAACACATCACCCATATATAAAGTGCTAACAAGGATTATGATGACCTAGGCTGCCTCCTTCCATCTGACAACACCCCTGCTGAGGCTTCAGGGTCCGTGACGGGCGCAGGCTCCCGTGATGTGCTCAGGAGCTGTTCCTGCCCAGCAGAGCCACCTGAGAGGCCACATCAGATCCCAAGGAGCCACACATCTCCTCTGGGATCTCTGCCCTGCCCACGCCTGTTTATTTTGGGTGAAAGGAAAATGCCACAAAATTCAAATGCTTGTGTTGTGCACTGTGGTATTTACAGAGAAGCGTTCCCTGGAGAAATCAGCCCTGGTGGGAGTGAGGTAGGAAGGGGAGGGGGCACCTGTTTCTCAATACTATGAAACAATCAGCAATTATAACATAGGCACCTGACAGCTTTTTTTTTCCTTCTTTTTTGTTACCAGGAATCAAACTCAGGACCTTGCACTTGCCAGGGAAGTGCTTACGCCACTGACTGCTTATGCCCTGGCCCTCCTGACAGCTTTAAAAAAGTAGCGGGGAAAAAACATAGAATTCAACCCAAGATGTGGGGTACTGAATCTGTAGACTACTGCAGCATGAATAAGCTTTTTTAGTGTAAGGAAAATGTGTAGAGAATTACGGCCTGGGAAATATTAAGCAAATAGTCTGGAGTTGGTGGAGCTGAGCACCAACCCTTGACTTTCTTTTGTTCTTTGTTGTTGTTGTTCAGATTTCCTATGTTTCTGCCAGATTTGAATTTTTGAGTAACATATTAATTGTACACATTTGTGTGATTTTTCAAATCAAAGCAGGTTAGGTTGCTGAGGCTTGTGGGCTTGGTTCTGCCTCTTTGCGAAGGTCCAGCATCTGCTAAACTCCCTACTGAGCAGACACTCCCAAAACTATCACCCCCCCGTGCACACACATAAAGTATACCGGATGGTATGGATATTTTCATGCCCAGTCTTTCTGCAGCCCATAGATATGAACCTCTACCTGCTACCCAAACTGTGGTTCTGCCTCTTTGGGAAGCTCATGCATGCATGGAGGTGCAGTGCATATGGAGGGAGAGGGAGCACTCAAGACAGAGAGAGAGAAAGGACTTCTTGCAATTAGGGTAGGTGGTGTCAGACAATTAGTGGTGAACAAAAGAAACAGGACTGTTTCCTGGCAGCATCTGCAAAGATAAGCAATCCTGGTGACTGTGGGATTCATGGTGAGTGACCTTGACTCCCTGGTATACACACTGAACATGTCCTCTTCTCTTTGGCGTGGAGGGCCCTGTGGGTAGGATGCGACGGTTACCATCACTCTGATTATGGGATGCTATGTGAGAAGGTAGGTAACATAAGGCCCTGTCACAGCAAACTGGAGACTCTGCTGTTGACTCAGAAAGCGGCTGCCATCTAGTGCCTGCAGGTGTGATTAGCTGAAACTGGAACTTTGCAGTGACCAGAAATGTTCCCAGAAAAGCTTACATCATTCCACAGTAAGCACAGTGATCATTAAAGGACTGAAATAATACACAGAGAGGGAACACTAGGTAGAAGAATGGTGTTGGTTTGGGGTGATCTCCCAGTGTACCAGATTGACATACACAAGAACGAAGGTGCCAAACTGCTATAATCTCACTGCCAGTTGGAGAATTTGACTTCCTTGATTGGATCTTATAAGGGTGAAAATCAGTTTATGAAAATCAGTTTATAAAAATCAGTGAGCACCATGCAATGTTTTATGAAACTATTTTTGCCACCAGGCACAAAGCTATGTGTGTCCTAGGCTGTGTTGTATAGCATTTGTCTTCAAAGCTGCTGATGAGATGACTCCAAGTCAGACGTGGACAGCTGAAGGTTCTGGTGGGTTTGTAATTGGTTTCTCTCATCTTCCTGGGAAACTGGTTGGTCTCTGGCCAAGGCTCCGACTCTGAGTTGCTTTCCACTGTCAATAATGCTGAGCTAACATCTCTTTCTGGTCTTTTTGTTTTCTGACTGGGCTATCACCATTTTTGTTCCTAATTCTACTATTTAATGTCCTGCAATGATCAAATTCTAGAAAAGCAACTCTTGTGCAGACTCCAGTGGGAGTACATTGTGCTTACTGAAGGGGCAGGGATTGCTCAGGAGGGAGAAGAACAGAGACAACAGACACCTGGGCTTAACCTGGCTAAGCTATTAAAAGTCCAAGGCCATTTCTTTTCCACTGCTGCACTAGCCTCTGCAGCCACGACATTTCTTGCATCTCTCTCCCTCAGCTATAATTAGAGCTGCCTCAGCTTGGGGCATGGCCAGTATGAAAGGAACCCTGGAGGCCATCCAATACTGGTAACTATGAACCTGGTACAGAGGAGGACAGCAGAACATACCTGTAATCCCAACACTCTGGGAGGCTGAAGCAAGACAATTACAAGCTCAACTTGGGCAACTTAATAAGACACTATCTCAAAATAAAAAATAAAAAATAAAAAATAAAAAATAACTGGGGTTGCAGCTCAGTGTAAAGGCCTGAAGCTTAGTACCCAGTACCATAAAGAACGAGTGGTAGGACACACATACACACAGAAGGGCACGAGCAGCAGGGGATATAGCAGATATACGGAAATAAACATAGTGATGGAATCACCTTTCAGGAGCTGATTCATTCAAATGCTTCATTCTCATAATTATACCTGCAAGGAAATATTTGCTGCTTCAAAACCTAAGCCCCACAGCATCCTGCTTTCCTGTCTTTCAGGAAGGATATGAAAAGCCGGCTTCCCTGCACATGTAGAGCCTTGACCCAGAATTCTGAGAGATCTGATGTATTTACTACACTTAAGAATTTAAGAACTCAGTGTATAGCAACTACTCATCCTCAGTCTGAGATGGCATCTGTCTTACAGTATTGGATGGATTGCAAATTCCTGACTCAACTTCTTAGCTGGCAAAAGTCAACACTCAAATGGTCAAGCTCACATTTTTGGATCCAGTTTTGAAACATCAGCAGCAAATATACACTGTCAACTGATCATCTGCTTTCCTCTCTCCACACAGAGCCTGCTTTCTACTCCCTTCTCTAGTTAAAAGCCCCTTAACTCTGGGTGTAGGGGCCTTATCTGCAGTTCTGGTCCAGTTCCCTGCATGGTGCTGGAAAGTTCCAGTCACTAGAAAGAGCACACAATGACCTGGGACCCCTTTCCCCCTGCTGCTTTCTTTCAATGGAGCTGCTGGCAAATTGGGGCCCTAAGAATATAACTGCTGACATTTCAAATAGCTGCAATTATAAACAACATATCAAGTCTAACACTAAGCTTAATTAAAAGCAGCAAACATGACTAGACCACCAGGCACACTAAATAAGCCAATTGTTCAACAAGTCAAGTTTAATGCTACTCATCCCTCAACCCTATAATGGCATTTGTGTTTCAAAAGTTGTCAGCAAATCTAAGCTAGATGCAGAACAGATCAAGATGGAAACACAGAATGAGATTTTCCTTTGTGTTTTACTGTGTGCCAGAGGTACAGATTCTCAGACCTGCAGTATGAAAGGACAAATATCACTCTTAACCAAATCTTCTCTTCAGCAAAGCTAATTATAGGCCCAGGGCTCTGAAATACACAGCATCCTGAAGAATGGAGAGCCTTTACTTGGGCAAAAACAGGCTTCTGGGACTGTTGACTGTGCATGAGGACCAAGAGCAGATCTCTTTGAGGTCCAAGAGTGGGGTGAATCCCTCGGAGTGGTACTGACCATAACTTACTGAAATCAGGGCATCTTGCTCCCTCCCAGGAAAGAATGAATGACACAGTCCTTAGGATGCAGAACATAAAAGGACTCGGGCATCTAGCAGCATGTGGGGCAGTTAGGAATGTGTCATAGCAGTGTGATGCACAGATGTAACAGCCCAGTCCCTCTAAGAGATTTTAGACCTAAGAAATAAACACATGTCCTTCCTAATGCCATCCAGGAGAGAAGAGGGTCTGGCCATGGGACATATCTATTCTGATAAGTCTCACAAATCCAAGAAACAGAAAAGGCTGACATTAGGTCAGGGAACGTTCAATGCTAAGAAAGTCACAGAATACTTCTATATTAAAATAACCAAATGTTGGTATACCACCATATCATGTGGTATCATTATGGACTGGCCATGTTCCCCACCACACACACCACATTCATAGGCTGAAATACTGGCCCCCAGTGGGATGGTATTAGGAGGCAGGATCCTGGAAGGTGACAGGGCCATAATAGGGAAGCCTTCCCAAATGGGACCAGTGCCTTTATAGGAAGAGGCAGAGTAGCTGGGCATGGCAGTGCACATCTGCAATCCCAGCACTCTGGAAGAACGAATTATGAGGATTACAAGTTCAAGCCCAGTCTTGGAAACTTAGAGACTCTGTGAGACTTTGTCTCAAAAAAGTAGGGTGTGCTGGGGATACAGCTCAGTGTGAAGGCCCAGGGTTCAATCCTTAGGTCACACACACACACACACACACACAGAAGCAGGAGAGGGTTTTGTCTGTTCTCCATCATGTGAAGACATAATGAGAAGACAGCCACCTGTAAACCAGGATGAGTCCTCACCAGACATGCTTCTGAAAACCCTGGCTTGTGGACTTTTGGCTTCCATAGCAAAATTTCAAACTTATATAAACCTAGCCATTATTTTAGCCTGTTAAGAGCTTCAGGATCCTGATTCTGTCACTCAAAATATTCCCCATTTCACCCAGTTTCTGTTATTTAAGTGAAGAATGAGTTCAGTTTTGTTGGGACCCGGAAATTCCCATGGCCACGGAGTGATTCTGAACCCCTGTCAGCAGCGACTCACGGGCAGATACGTTAGCACCGTAGCAAGGTTCAGTGACTTCACAGTCAGGTGGAGATGAGACTTGGGCCTGAAAATGAAATGGAACCTTCCCATGCCCTGAAGCTGGAATCCAGAACCAAAAGTCTTCCCAAAGTCCAACAGGGATAAGGAAGTGCTCAGGGAGGAGGAAGGGAGAAGGCTACACAACTAAGAGAGCCCTGGCCTGGGGACATGGAGTACCAGTGAGAGGAGACCAGGAGTGCAGACTGCAAAGGAGTGAGGGACAAGAGTGTCATGCCCACAGCCAACACCGCTGCCCATCTTCTGAGAGGAAGCAGATTGCTTTCATGACCTGGACAAAGAGAATGGGGGAGGAATCTACTGTACGTGAGCTATATTTTAATTAAGAAAGAAGAAAAGGGAGAGAAGGAAGGAGGAAGAGAGAATGGATCAATACCTCTACTCTACAGACTCAAAAACAGGATGCCTTCCACATTTTCATTTAAATCAATGATAGAATGCGGCTAAAGGATCCACTGGTGAATTCCACTACAGGCCTTTGTTCCATGTTGAGATTTCACTAAACATAATGTTATAAACACAGCTACTCATGTACCAGTTACTGATCCATCCAACTGTACTGTTTGTTTAGAACAGAATGTTCCATCTTATCAGCTGAGACACTTGAAAATGTCTCCATGTCATCTGAACACACTGTCAAATCACAGATGTCCTGGTTTTACAAATACACCAATGAAAACAAGACCAACCCAACAGAGCATCAGCAGGGCAGACCCAAACCCTTTCTTAATCAACTATAGAACTTACAGAAATCTCCATCTCTCTAGTGACTGTGGGACAATGAAATGAGCCTGATCCCATCCTTTGCACACGTCCTTCTAGAATCATGATGATTCCCCTTTCCCAACATTGAATCTGTCTGGGAATCTGTCATTCACCTCCAATTCTGCCTCCCTAGAACAGGTCATTTAAAGCAATTATTTCCAGTCTTATTATGGCATAAATGGCATCTCTGGCCTTGCCTTGAGGACTCCATCCTGCATGGGAAACTCCTCTTCATCTGATCAAAATAGCACAATAATCCCCCACTCCTAGAAGCCTTCACCTGCAATTTAATTCCTGTAATTCCCACAGGAAGCAGGGGGCTGGGAGGGACTCCTGAAGCTCCAGATGGGTCGCTCTGTGCAGTGCTCTAGGAGGTGGTGGCTCTCTGCATGGGATCACATGGGAATCAACAGGCATCTTTCATGCACACTCCTGCCTGGCAGTTGGGAATCATTGATCAGTGGTTGCAGTGCACCCAGGACTTAGAACCAAAACACGAAGATGTGGCTTCCTGCCTGCTACTACTTTACTGGCACCCAGGAAGCATGTGTCAGGGCTGGGGTAGGAGTGTGCCATGGTTTATGTCGGTGGCCCCCAGGACATGTATTTGCATTGTACATTTGTGATTGGTTCATTGTCTAGTTCTTGGATTGGTGGTGTCAGTGCTACCCCCTCCTAGGGGGTGGAGCCAGGATGTGATGTAATGGCAGGAAGAAGGTATGTCTCTGTCTTGCTGGTTTCAGCTTTGCTGTTTGCAGCTGCTGTGAACTGCGTCCCTGCCATGCCACCCTGCCTTGGAGCCAACTGAGTATGGACTGAAACCTCCAAAAATTGTAAGAAATAAACCTTTCCTTTCCCAACTTTGGGCATCGGGTATTTTGTCTCAGCAATGAGTAAAAAGTAACCAAGAGAGTGTGTGGGGAATGTTGCTTTGGTTTTTCCAATCAGTTTTTAACCTTTATTGAGGTATAAATTACATACAATGAGCTTCCCATTTTTTGTTTTGTTTTAGCTTTTTGAGCTGGCCTTTTTTAGCTGGCCTTGAGCTCACTTTGCAGCCCAGGGTACCTCAAACTTGCAACAATTTTCCTGCCTTAGCTTCCCAAGTGCTGGGATTACAGGCATGTGCCACCACACCCAGCTCTGAGTTCCTCATTTTTAATGTATACAATTAATCTGGATGTATGCAGGCACTGATAGCATCATTACTCTACGCAAAGTAAATGACATATTCTGATTAGCTTTTAATATTGTACATTTAAAAAAAGAATTTTCATTTCTCCAAACATTAGGTGTTATACCTTTTATTTGTCTATTAAGCCAAAAGATTCAGAGACTGGCATATCATTTTCTGTCAACCTCAGTCAACAATTCATATATCAGAACCTCAGTGCCTTGTCAGAGAGGTGGTGGTTTCCATGACCTCCAGGGTTGTCACATGGCCATATTTGAACGACCCTTTAGCTTTCCTTTGGACAACATATACTACGGCAAAGTCAAGCACTTCTGGGCTTTTGAGGAGGGGACCACACTGGCTTTGATGAACCCTGACCTGGACTTTGAGAAGATGACCAATCCTTTGGAGACACATTCATTGCCAGAACATACCTTCTCAAATTTGTGTAAACCCAAATTGCTATCTCTAGAGTGCCAGATAGGATAAAGTGACCCAAAGAAATTTTATTTTTATTTCTATCATGGTAGAAAGTATAAGTGCTTACTATAAATGTTATAATTAACAAATCAAAAGGATTTCCTGCCTCCTTACCCCTTGGACAGCCCAGCTATCATCTGGCCTCCTGCCTCCTCAAATATGTTCTGCACCTTCATGCTTCCTATCTCTGCTAAACTGCCCCTTATATCCTTGAGCAATCAGCTCCATGGGTCTGCAACTCTCTTTGTAGGATTCTCATTCATGTAGTTCTCACCATGCAGTACTGTCGCAAGCTGCTGGAGGCGTCTGTCTGAAGAGCCAGCCCAGCTTTCCCCTCTGGGTCCAGCCAGGGTCCCTCCACAGTTCCTGCATATTGTCTACCCTTCGTTCTATGCAGAAGTGATTCTGTGGCAGGAAGGACTTGTCACAGATGGCAGCAATTCACAAATTCCTGTGAACTCAGAGAACAAAGCCAGCAGGGAAACTGTCACACAGAGCTGAAGAAGCCACTCTCATACACCGGGACCCAGTCATCATGACAACTTTCAAGGGTGAGACACAGTCTTTGGCTCAGCAATTCTGGTTTTCCTAATTCACTGTGACACAAACAAGTTCTAGCACATAAACACACAGTATGTTGGACGATGTTTATTAAGGACCGGGACACACTGTCATCCTTCCTAAACTACTGGGGCTCAGCACTGTGCGGACCTATGAATGATAGATATGCAGCACCACGCATTACATAACATCACTAGCAGGGTCTGCCTTAAAATACACCAAACATTCTACCAAGCGGAATTTTGAAAAGATTATAAATAGCTTCATGTCTGCTCAAGTCTGTTTTTACTGCCAAGTGAATGGTGGGGATCTGTTGGAATGCACTGCTTTACATTTTAAAAACACCAAGAAGGAACTGTGAAATTTGATAGTTAAAAAAACAGAACATCTGCCCTCAAGTTGTACCTCAACTGACAATAATTATACAGCAATGTGAAAGCCAACAATGAAAATCCTCAGTCAATAGTCCATCATTGTTACAAAAAACAAAGTTACAAAGTTGCTTTTTCACATAGATCAAGAAGAATTTCACAATGTACAGTTAATGAAAAAAGTCAAGTCACAGATATAAATAAGGTCACCAGTGAAACCATTCTCTTATGGGGAAGAAAATGTCTTCATTTGTAACAGTTTGCTTTTCCCTCATTGAGTCAAAACACCTGACATCTGAGACTTACAGAAGGGGAAGTTTATTTTGGCTCACAGATTTCAGAGAATTCAGTCCATGTTAGTTTGGGTCCAAGACAGAAACATATGGTGGAAGGGTCGGGGTGGGAGTACCATCTGCTCAACCCAAGGCAGTGCGCCCAGGAAACAGAGAAGGAAGTGAAGTGTGGGGAATCAAGAACACATCCTTCCACCAGGTCACGCCCCAGCAACTAGTTCCCCACAGCACAGTCAGCACCAGTAACCTGATTGCCTTCCAAACACCCTGCCTCTGAAAGCATGAGACTTTGGGGGCCATTTAGGGCTGGACCGTAACACCAAACTATACCCAAAATTTTCACCAATAAGTTCAACAAGACGATCTAGGAAAGAAGAGAAATTCTGCTTCAGTTTTAGACATGTCTCCAGGCCAGACTCCCCAAACCTTGGTCCAGGTCGCTACCCAGGAGCTGTGCTCAGCCTCTCAACTCTCTAGGCAGAAGGGAAGAGCAGGGCTGTGGAGCACTGCAAAGGAACATACACCCAGTCCACAACCCCAGGCCTCTGCACTGCTGGCCTCATAGCAATGGGCAGGATCTGCCTGCAGGGCCACCAGGGGATCACACACCAGATCTCCTCCTGTCACAGGTGATCTTGTGTTGATCTGACCCTGGCACCTCCCGCTGGCAGGTGGGTACAGCTGACTCTGCACACTGTTTCTGGGCTCTTAATCTGACAACTGTGAGAAGCACTTCAGCTACTCATTGCACTAATCACTCACACAGAGATGACCCCGAGAGAGACAACTACATCAGCTAATGGCAGTGCCTGAGAAGTTTCAGCAGCCTTCAGGGGGTTGAAAAGGGACTGGAATCCCCTGGTCAAGACTCACAGGCAGAGAGCAGTACGGATGAGAGCAGGCTGCCCAGTGTTGGACAGGCCAGGACCATGAGCTCTGCAAGGGCAGGCCCAACCGCCATGTCTTAGGCTTCCCATCAACCCTCGTGGCAGCCCCTCCTGGAAACAGGAGGGAAGCTGGCCTGGATGTGTAGGAGCCTTAAGGACAGATCCTTTGCTTCAGTTTCTTTTGTCTCCCTCCTTCCCTCTCTCCCTTTTTGCTCCACAGGTGACTGAAACCAGGGCTTTCACGCTGAACTAAATCCCTAGTCCTTACTGATTTTTTTGAGACAAGTCTAACTAAGTCACTAAGTCACCCAGGCTGGGCTTGAACTTGCAATCCTCCTGCCTCAGGCTTGCAGGGTGCTCATTCATAAGCTCATGCCACCAAGCCTTGCTACATCTGATTCTTGTGTTTTACCTTTCTTGTTATGTTTACTCATATATGTGTTTACTATCATTTATCTTCCTTCAGTGAGGCAGGTTGTGGGTTCTCTATCTGTAGCTGACTTCAAAGAAGTTTCTCTACCTTTTTTTCCTTGAGCGTATTTATGAGGTATGATCAAAATATGACATGAATGTTTAAATTTTAAAAATTTATTTTAATAAGGCCAGAGATTTAGCTCAGCAGCATAAGCGCCTGCCTTGCAAGCATGCGGTCGTGAGTTCAATCCTTGGTACCAAAAAAAATTTTATTTTAATAAAGAATACACCACTCTAACCACCTTCCCCCACCTCCCACGTAAAACCCCACTCCCTCTTGCTTCAAATATACTTGCCACTTTCTGAAGCAGTGAATGTCTTTACAAAAGTGTGGTAAAACGTGGCAAGCACTGCTGCCTCATGCCAGGCAGGCTTGTAAAAACACAACACTGTATCCTCAGCCACCTTACTCTCTGGATCTGCAATACGTGATTTTTGGCTCTTCTCCAAAGTCAAAATGATCACAAAAGGTCATGTTTTGAATTGACTCAGGACACTGAGGCAGCCAGGACAACGCAGCTAGACACTCAGGAAACAGGACTCTAGAGCTGCCCCCAAAGTGAAAGAAACAATGCTGTGTGCTTGAAGCAATGGTAAGGATTTTGAGAGAGATTCATGGCATTGTGTTTCTTACTGTAATACCTTTCTAAAATTTAAACATTCACTGTTTTTCAGTCACACCTTGCAGCTCTAAACCAACAACTAAGACAAATGAGCCAGCAGAACCATAAGTCAACAAGTCCTCACTCTCAGCTCCATCACAGGGAAGTGAGAGATGGAGCCTATCATGCAAGGAACCCTGTGATGGATTAAAAACTTGCCGTCAACTTAAACACCAGCCGAACTGGGTCAGCATGGTGCCTAGTGGTGTAACGGATACTGAGGGATACTAGACCACTGTCTTGGGCTGCAGCATCCTCGGGGTCTATTTTAGTCAGGAGTTGCAAGGAGGACAATTACATACAGGATGCAGAATTTATAGTATTATTTATAATAGTCACTCAAGGAATCAAACACAAAAGAAGTGCAGGAAATCTGTCCACACACTAAAGACCTAGAGAATCCAGCTGAGGGCCTGGATCCCATGGCAGTAACCTGCATGAGTTCAGCTGAAAACCTAGAGCCTATGATAATGACTCACCCAGGTCTGTTTCATGGATCTGCACTGGGAAGGCCCAAAGGTCAGCCGTGGACCTGTGATGAGCCACAATTCCCCTCACCTTAGTTTGCTGTCTCTGCTGTAACAATGCAGCTGGTCTGTCATTCACCTCTGATTTCCTAGGCTCTAAATTATGCTCAGTGGCCAGTGACAGTACCATGCAACAAGCTAGTGAGACGACAGAATGTGGGGCACAGGGAGGTCCAGACAGTGTTGGAGAGTCACCGAGGCCATGCAACAACCTGACAGCAGTGCTGGATAGAAGAGGTCTCTTCACTCTGAGCCCTAAAATACTTTCCATCACCAGTGGGTACTGCCGGCTCCAGCCCTGTTTTAGGCCTCCTGGTAGTTCCTTTACTAAATGTATGCTGAATGCCGTGGGTTAGCACAAAGGACACAAAAGCAAGATAGGACCCATCCCCAAAGAGGAAGCTCCAGTCTAGGGAAGAGACAACATGGATTTTTACTTCAGTGACAACAAGGAGTGAGGAAGAGGGTGCTGAGTGCCCTTCACTGGGATGGGGACGGAAGAGGGGACCTGCCCAGGTGGGAAGTACACTACACAGGATGGCCCTGTTGGTTGCCTCTCTTCATTCCAGGCTGCGTGTGTCCAGAAGGCAAGCACTGGTGGAAAGGAGAGGAGCACTTGGGCAGCAGACTTCAGTAGAAAATACGTTATTCAGGAGATATTTATTCCTGGCCTGAGAGTCTCCCACTGCCCACCAGGGGTTGGTTATGGCCATGATGTGGCCACTCAGGCATCCGGGGAATGCCCAGGTAACCTCTGGAAGATCCTGGAGATGGGCCAGTAAAGGTTCCCCTCATTGGGAAGGTTTGTCCCAGGGGCAGAGTCATTGTGTTTAAATCATATCACTTCTGGTCACAGATCCCAGCACACAAAGCCTCAGTGTATTCCATTTACCATAATGAAGCTGCAGGTGTGTGTGACACTACAAACTGTACACGCATACATGGCACCACTTACACCTCACAGAAGCTCATCTGGCAGGTGTGTGACCACATCAACCTCACAGACGGGCAGGGCCACAGTCCTTCACTGGCGAGAGTGAGTGGGGCTCCCTTGTCTGCATCAGGGAGCCTGGGTGCAGAATCACAAGGTGCATGGGCACCTTGCCACTGGACAGGAGAAGATCACAGTGCTTCCTGCTTCCAGGGGTGTGAGTGCACCCAGAATTTCTCTGACAAATGCCACTTCTGCCTGCCTGCCATGCTTCTACCAAGCTCTTGGCATCTGTATTTGCCAGCTGTGGCCAGGCTACTTGGCCAGGCCCCACCCTCCTCCCATATGCCACACAGCTGCTCACACAGCACTATTTTTAAACCCCACTGTTGCTAAGAGGATTTATCGAGAAAGCCCTGGACCAAAGGGCAAAGAGGGCTCATGTAATGAAGAGCTCCCAAAAGGGCAGCCTGCAACAGGAAAAGAGGACTGCAAAGCAAAGGGCAGGCAGGAAGGAAAAACAACAGAAGGGAGGTTTGAAACACACATTGCTTTTCTGTGCAGACCCCAATGACTTTTGCTTCCAAAATAAGAATATTTTGTTTGTACAAACATATACGTTGTCATCCAGTGCAAGTAAAAAAGTAAAGAAATGAAAGACAAGAAACCCTAGACAATGGGAGTGGGAAAGAGTGGTATCACTGAGCTTCAGCGCTCGGAGCAAGCGGAGAGCAATTCTGTCTCTCTGGGAAGCTCCAAGGAGACCAAAGTATCATTGAAAAACTCAGACCCTATATGCTGAAGAAAGAACCGGGCTGCTAGAGTGCAGCTCAGGGCGAGAGAGCAGCAAGAGGAGGTGGTCAGGCGAGATCGCCACTGAAAGAATGAAACCAGACTATCAAATACAAGAGGGTGAAATCTTGAAGACAAGTTTGCAACTTAGATGTGCTCCCCCCAGCAAATTCCACAGGTTAAGCTACATGCAACAACAGGAGTATCACTAGAAATGTATCTTCTGCATGTGTGTGTGTGTGCGTGAGCGTGTGTGTGTCTGCACTGATCATGGCATAGACAAAAGCCACCAACAGATCTTGAAACAACTGTATGGTTTTTACAATCTTATATAAAACACTTTACACAGAAGAAATGACAGGTACAATATACTTTTTTTTTACTATAATATCTCATTTTCAATAAAAAATTTTGTTTATGCTTTCACACATATTCAAATCCCAACAAGACACAATGTGATAGATAGAACCAATGGAAATAGAATAATAGAAGCTTGGTAGGACTTCTAAGAAGGATGATATTAAATCAGCAATAGCTGTCATAATGTTTTCTTCAAAACAGCTGTTCATATCATCACGTATGATATAGTCAAACAAAACAGGATAACACCATTCCAACTGATGATTGAAAACTTCGAAAGACTTCAAAGCTATGAGATGGGGACTCATGTTTACCATAAAGTCTTATATACTCTTATGAAATCTCATACTAGGCAGACTATAAGGTATTTACCCTTGTGAGTTTGGTATATTTCACTTAAGAGAATGGTCTCAAGTCGTGTCCATTTATTTATAAATATCTCGATGTGATCATTCTTTATAGCTGAGTAGTACTCCATTGTATAAAAATGCCACAACTTTTTTATCCATTCCTCAGTTGATGGGCACTTAGGTTGTTTCCAAGATCTGGCTATTACAAATTG
>PVJX010032135.1:0-20648 GCA_004027295.1 Dolichotis patagonum | reverse complement strand
ACTCAGTAGTATTTGTCACAGTGTCCCCCCAGTCATTGCATCACAGTTTTTGCTAAGTCCAAATTGCAGTCTTCTCCTGGCTGTGTGCCTCCAGAAAAGACAGCCATTTCCCTAGCCAAAGGAGCAGGTTCCTTTTAAGTAAAAGATAAATTTCTATCTTTACAATATAAACTAATTCCTTGCCAGTGATAGGTTTAATTTTTGAGTCGTTTACCATTGCTTTTTGGGAACTGGTTGGGGCAGAGATTTTTGGAAATTTTCTTCTCTTTTTACTTTAACAGGTTCACGAGGGAGAAATGCCTCATTTATGCCTCTGGACAATGCTCCATCTGAATGCAAGGATTGAAATTTTACTGTAACAAAATGATCAGTGGAAGATAAAGCAAACACCAGCATCAGGCCTGAACAGAGGGAGCTGCAGAGAAGCAACCAGAGCCCTGGTGAAGCCATCATGGTTGTGAAACTTATGTGTGGTACAGTCCAATCGTGGAATTACACTCAGCTCATGTTTAGTGCTTGTAAGAAAGAAATACTTAACTGCCAAAGTATAAAAAAAAAAATTGATTAGAAAACTTGTTAATGCAATGGATTCTTCTTAAACATTGTTAATGTTGAGGGTTGCTGAAAGAGTGAGAAAAGGACCCTCTCCGACTTTACTCAAAATGTAGATTGCGTCAGTCACTTTGGGCAGCATGTGCCCTCAGGTATAAAAATGGAAAGTGCATGTCAGGCCTTGTAGTTGTACCATTCATTATGTACCTTACAGAGTCACATGTACCAGAAGACACGCATTAGGCTGTTCATCTCCAAGTTACTCAATAAAAAAGAAAATATTTAAGATTTCATTAACAAGAGAATGGGCTGATGAAAGTGAATACTATTTTGAAAACTTGTGTCTTTTCTGTTTTTCCTGGCTTTATTATCCCACTTCGGTCAAAGTTTCTGTCTCTTCCAAGAGAAGTAGAAAATAATGCAAATTGCAAACATTCAAGTAATAACTTCTGAAATGCAAAAAAAAAAAAAAAAAAGATCACCTACCAGAAATACAGTTTAATGAGGGGAAAAAATAAATTCTTTCTTCTCTCTCTTCACTAAGGTTTTTTGTGACACTGTGCTGAATTTTTCCTACAGTTAAAGAAAAATTCTACACATGACACCCAGGTCGCTCTGAGTCCCTATGAACGTTATGACTTGAGGCAGGTGAAACAATAGCTGCTTCTTTATTAGACCACGATTTGGAGGAGAAACAAAATGAGAGAGACAAAACATGAAACGGTGAAAGGTATAAGACAACTGTTATCTCAGGGCTTCACTCTAAAGAGAAAGAAAAAAATGAGGTAAAAGAGAGATGAGGGTTTGTTGAGAAGTCCCCACTAATACACTATCTACTCATTTATCCCCCATGTGAGCACGTATCTCTTTTTCTTTACAGCACCTTCAGTTTATTTGCATAATATTTATGACTTAAAAATCAAACAGATCTATGGTGGCCCCTTGCTTTAGCGGGAAAGGAGAACCTACAAAAGGCAGAAGCTTTGCATGTCAGGGCCAAGGGTGCGGGGAAATGAAGTGGCAGAACTCAAACTGCCTTGAGGAGACCCAAAGGTGACATGCTAGGAGGCTTTTAGCAAACTGAGAATAAGCATACAAAAAGTTAATTTTTCCTTAGATTTCTTCTTGAGTGTCTCTAAGGTGAATGGTGCCTGAATAAACATATGCAATTGCTCCAGAGGTCAGAGAACCAGAGAAAATGATATACAGAAGACCTAATTTTCTCCTGTCATTTTTAATTTTCAAAAGATTTCATTAATGTTTCAGTAATGCATGAAGTACATAATGATTACAGATCACTATCTCAACCTACTTCCCCAATCTGATTGATTCTCAAATCAGAGAATTGATTTAACACAACCAAAATAAAAACTATTTAAATGGCATTTCAAATTTCTGTCTAGGTCTAACTTTTCCAATTGGATTGCATCATTTAGGAATCAGAAAGCCTATATGGTAGTTCACACCTATACCCAAGCACTCTGGAAGTCTGAGGTAGGATGATCTCAAGTCAAAGCAAGCTGAGCTACATAGTGAGTACAAGGCCATCTTGGACCTAGTGAGACCATGTCTCAATAGAAGAAACAAGCAAAAAAGTAAAAGAAAAAAAGGCAAGCATCATAACATCAAGTACTCACATCAAAGGTATATTGCGAGTTAATTATAAAGAGATTTACATAAAGAAATATTTCTGAAACAAATTAGTAAGCAGGAAAAGGCAAAATAGTTTGAGCGATATGTAATTTTACACGCAGACAAACATACCTATAACATTGAAAATGTAAATAACTATCAAATGTACTGGAAGGGTGAAGTCCCTTGGATAGTGTCTAAGAGAAAGAAAAAAGAACAAAGTCAAAGGAAACTTACCCTCAGTGAAAGCTTTAACATATAAGTGAAAGATACAGATAACTGCACAGTAATTTAAACTTTTAAAAGCAAATGAGATCCTAAATTAATAACCATAATATAAAAAACTTTAGAGCCAACCAATTAATTTTTAAGTGTATGGTTACCCTGTATCCCTAATTACTTAGCTAGTTATTAATTCTAAATTATGTTAGAACAAAAGCAATCAAATATTTGCAGCTATGTGCATTTAGTATAGGCAAATGAGCCTTAGTACAGGCTTCAGTATTCAGGATGTATAATTGTGATTTCAGTACAATCTGAAAAAAAAAAAAAAATATATATATATATATATATATATATATATATATATATATATATTTCTAAAAGGCCTGAGCTTGTTTCTTTCAGTAAGGGTTGAAATAAAACAGACCCACTAAGATCTTTCTTATGCACTCATATCATACAATGTGCGTACTGTTCCCTTCTGCCCCACCACCATCTGTTTGCAATTTCTGTAGCTTTTTCTGTGGCAAACGAATCTCCTTTCCAAAGAGCTTTGTAACCTAATTTGGACGTATCATTTAAGCACAAGTGTTGCAGAATATAATTTCTCTTTCATGAATATGGTTCCCTACTCACTGACTTGCAAATTTTCTTTTTAAGCAATGTAAACTGCACAAATGCAATGTGGTCAATAAATGAACAGGCCAGAAAATCAGGCAAAAAAAAAAATAGAGAAAGCATTAACATATAGATTAACACCATCAAAGAGTGTTAGTTGATGGGATATTCAACATGATTCATATATCATCAGTGAAAAAGCAGAGGCTTTACTTTTGAAAAGCCTCTAATTCAGCAGCCAGCCTTGCTTCCTGACATGAAAAGTGTAATGTGAACTCTATATGCATGGTTTCCAATTACTAGGATAAAAGAGAGGCTCACGGTGATTAAGAGATTATAGTCCTTTGAAAGATGTAATTAAATGGCAGAAAGATTCATTTCAGTAATTCCTAAACCAAAACGTATGGATTCATTCTTATTTTCTTTTTTTTTTTTAATTTTTTCGTTCTGTTTCTTGGTGTTTATTCCAGTAGTTTACAAGTTTTAAACAGTAAATTTCATAGCACAGAGATTGCATTAAGTGAAGAGTTTACATTTCATCTCATATATTTCATTCATTCTTTCTTTATTCTTTGAAACTTTGGCCTTAAAATAAGGGCCTTTTTATTTGACAGATAAATTGAACATCTTTGGATGATAAATTATACAAAAATTACGTGAAAGTCAGGATAAAATTGATGAACAACATAACTTAAAATATAATGAATTTTCACTTCCATTAGTCTATATTTAATTACATATAAACACAAACCTTTGAGTAACTTTCTATGCCATGTCTGTGTTAATCTTTTAAACTGACATTTCTTTCTGTTTTAAAGGAAAGTTTTCATTCCCAACAAACCTTGACGTGTCACAACCTACTGTGGCACTAATGGTAAATTGTATTACAGTGGTTTTAAAAGTGTCTCTGTTCAACATTAAATGTTTACTTGAATTGGTGAACTGGAATCATCAGTCTTATGGTTATTTGTATGATTTAATTGAGATAAACACCAAAACCCAAGAATTCACATGATTTGAATATATTTTGGCCAAGGCAGTTAGTGGCATAAATTTCTCATGCATATGCAGGAATAATTTCTCTTCAAATTTTCTCTGGGACTCAGATTTTTTTTAAAGTAATCCTATCCTACTTTAAAATTTTCTTTCACTGAATGCAAGGTTTTTGAAAATATCTGTATGAATTACCCACAATTTGTAAAAATTTATATTTAATAAAATGTTAATGAAATCAAATATAATCAGATTGGATTCATCAGTCATTACCATTGTTTCACTTCTCACATATATGCCTTCTTACAGTATATATACATATATATATATTTTAATATTAATTGCAAACCTCTACTTATAAATAATCCAATTATACTTCTCAGATTTATTAATAAGTGATTACATTAGCATATTCATTAATATTGTAACTACAAGAATTAAAATTCCACTGGGTTATGATTTATTAATTTTACTAGATAATTAGATTCTGTATACTAATATTGATTTAAATGCCTAACTTTCATTGAAATCCCTCATTTTTTCTTCTCTCTTTAAGAGCTTTGGATATCAATGTTTTATTTACTGCATGAAAACAATCAAGTTTTTTCAAGTTTTTACAGAGAAGTATGTCTGTGTAAGCCATCCCAAATTAATGTAAGTCAGTATTTTGTTGGTTTGGTTTTGCTTCCTGTATTATATCAAGGCATTGCCCATGTAGATTATAAGTGGATGAGCATAGAGTTATGGAAATCTTTATAGGATTTTTGATATTCTAACTTTTTTTTTCATTTGTCTATAGATTCCATTTACCTTTTACTTTTGCTTTTAAAGATCAAATAGTAATTTTCTGTTCGTTTTTTGTTTTGTCTTTTGAAGCAATGTCTCCCTATGCAGTTTGGGTTGGTTATGAGCTCACTTTGCAGCCCAGGCTGGTCTCAAAGTTGCAACGATTCTCCTGCCTCAACCTCCAGAGTGCTGGGATTACACATGTGTGCCACCACGTCTAGTAGTAATTTGCATTCTGCATTACTTTTTCAAAGAGTCATTATAAGGCATATAAACATATATGTACATACTCAACATGTAAAACATATGATATATAAATGGATACTATCTATATTTCCTTGTTACGGCTTCTAATTTTCATAATTTTATTAATTTCTGCTTTTATCTCTATAGAAATATCATTTTTAACTTTATCTTTTTAAATGTAAGTTTACTAACTCTTTCCTATTCATTTTATAACAAAGGTTCAGAAGCCGATTTTGCTAAAATTCACTGTGCCTCCAACTGGGTCCGCACAAGCCCAAAGGGTAGCTCAAAGCAGAGTAAAATGTGATGCAGTTGTCTCTATTTTACATCTCCCTCCTGTGCTTTGAATCATTGTCTCCTGCAGTGGCTTTGGAATCCTGGAACAACAAGTTCTGACGGACAAGTATGTTGCGATGAGTTGAAATTACTCCCTACTCCCAATAGCACCTTTCTTCTCCTCAAGGAGTCCCCTCCGGGCCAGTCCTAAAATGGTGGTCACTAAGACCACATCAGGACACAGAAGGTTTGACTGCACTGTGCTCACTGCTGGGCCCCTTCTCTAGCTGGCCCGTGCGCTCCCGTCAGTACCCAGAACAAAGGGCTGAGAAGTCAGCTTTCCTCATATGCCTGTTACAGCTTTAAGGGTGGAATTTCCTTTCCTGAATCCCCCTTCCCTTCTCTCTTCAGCTGGCATCTTTGATCTCCTTCAGCTGGGAATTTCTGACTTAACGGTCCAGTAACAAGTTCATTCGGAAATGTTTGTCATTAGTTTTTCTTCTGCTGCTTTTATTAATCTGTGTTTATATAAACAGTAATACTGTGGATTTTCTTCTACAGGCTCCTTTTATCCAGAAGATTCTGATAGCCAGTGTTTTAGTGATCAGCTTTAGCATAAAGACTGTAGATTTTACTTATAACTCCTTTTCATTTAGGAATTATTTAAGAATTTTACATCTCTTTGATGTCTTTCTGTTCTTTTTAAATTCGATATTATTATGTTGAAATTTTTTGTTGTGTTCAGAAAATGTTGACAGTGATGTATCCACATTTTAAAATATGTTGAGATTTTTTTTTTCCTTTTTTAAACATGGCCAATTTCCCAAGAATCTTCCATGCCAGCTTGAGTTTGAGGGTATATTCTTTCTCTACTGTTACATTGAGAAGTCTGATATATAACCACATAATTTAAATTATAATATACTCAGGTTTTGTTTTCAGTGTTAGCCTGAAATGTATTTTGGTCTATTCTTTCTTATATTTCTTGCAGTTTCTGTTTTATCTAGGTGGTTGCTATATTATTAAACAGACAAATATCAAAAATTGTTTGGTCTTCATTGAGTATTGTAGGATTTAGTATTTTTAAGAACCTTCATTGGTTATGTGTGACGCCTCATTCCCAGTTCTACTTCTCATGCTATGCAGATCATTATCCCTTTCTTATTGTTTTTATTTTGTGTGTGTCTTTTGCATATAGCTTAGAGTTTTACTTCGGATTGCAATCTGTAAACTTCTTCAGGTTGATAAATTAAGTAACATTTACTTGTACTACTAATTTGTTTGGCCTCAGCTTGATATTTCATTATTTACGTTCATTGTTTCTATTTTTTAGATGTATAGTATATTTGTATTCCTGCTCCATTTTAGTATTCTATTTCCTACTCAGCAAGCTACAATTTCTGCTCTAAATGTATTTTCATATCTTCTACAGTTTTTACAGCTTTCTTTATAGGACTGTACTTTTCTGCTGAAGTTGCTCCTAGTAGGTGTGGCAGTGTTAAATCTGGTTATTTTTAACTATGGGATATCAGGGAGATGATTTTGACTTTCCATATTTCTCCCATTTCCCCCTACACTTCTTTTTTCACTTGTATACATTTTTTACAACAAATAACCTTTCATAGAACAATTTTGTTGGATGTCTCCATGCTTTTTTAGTGTTGCATCCACACTTAAGTATATTTACTGTTAGTTCATAGAACTTTCGGTATATTTTCCTGGTTATTCTTAGGTTGTTGAAAGTTATACTTGTCTAGAGTCTTCAAAAAATTTATGAGTAGAGAACTTCCTAAACTCTTTCATTTTCATTTTCCATGTTGTCTTAATAAGTGACACAATTTATTTGGCTATTAAATGCCTGCCTTGTACTTTCCTTGAGTGTCATGAAACTGCAGCTCAACATATAACTCTCTCTACATCATTAAAAAATCTGGTTCCAAATAAATTATCCATTGCACATGTGACTTCTACTAAAGAGTAAAAGGACAGTTTCCTTAATTAAAAAAAATCTATCTTATTTCAAATCTGTTCCAACACAGGCTGAGATATGCTTATCCTGAGAGTTACTTTATCTGTGTTTTACCATGTTTATATGCTACATAAATGTTTTCTTCTCTGTGCAGTGCTCTACCTAGCTTGATAGGGGCTCCAAGGACTACTATGATGGCATAGAATTTTTTTTCCTGTACCAGGAATTGAACTCAACACCTCCCATTTACTAGGCAGGCACTATATTCCCAATCCTGGCATAGAATTTTTTCCCATACCTATATGAAACAGGCTATGGTGCACTCTATCTGAATTTTGTCGTAGAACAGCATTGACTTGAGATTTTCCATTGTCTTCTCGATGATTTTGTATTTAGATGGACATTTAGGAATCGACCATTATCCTGAAACATCCCCCCAAAATTTTGTGTTTTTCTGAGTCATGATGTATGTAGAAATAGAACTGATTTTTCTTCATAGAAAATATATGACATCTAACATATAACTGTACATTTGTATACTTGGTTAAATCAAGAGATAGTGAAATTGCAAAATACATGAAACACTTCAGGCAGTCATTGCTATGGTTCATGTCTAAAGTAAAATGTCCTCCAGAGCCTCGTGCTCCTCCAGGGGGGATTTTGTGAGTGGCTGTATCACGGGTGTGTGACACTGGATTAAGAGTGTGACAACTGGATGGGAAGCCAGTGCACTGACTGGTTTAACATAGTTTTGGATGTGGACATGGGAAGGTCCACACTAAGTGGGAGTGTCCCTGCATGGGACAAAAAAGAAGGGGAGGTTCACTGCTTGCTTCTTCCTGGGTGCCATACTTTACATTGTTTCATCTCTGCCATGTTCCTCTACAGTACTACCCTCCTGTAATGTGTGGGTGCCAGGTATTTTGTTCCAGGGGTGAGGAATCACCCTGTAAAATATCACAATCATAAATGCAAATTTTCTTAAAAGAGTTTAGAAAAATCATATTATCAAGGAAAAAGTCCATTATCTTCTTCACATTTTGAAATAAATCTAAATATTTATATGGGGCACTAGTTTGCTACTTTCACATTTCTTCTTCCTAGTGCTACCCTGAAATTTAAAGTCATCTTGCCTAATAATTAGCATGCTGGTGTCTTATTTCTCTTATTTCCTTACTATCAAATTATTCTTTAAATCTCTGTCATCCTGCCTTAAAGAAAAATGATAAGAACAGCATTCAGCAAGTATAACCACAATTTAATACCAGGTATCTTACAAGTGAAAACACCACATAGGCAAATATAATATTCACAGACAATAAAACATTCGGAAATTAACAGGCATGTAAAGAGTAAAATGAATAAATGCCCGAACAGATAAAAATGTTCAAGGGCAGTCCAACAATGATTCAGGTAATAAAGTTCTACACCAAGTCAATAAATTTGTTTTGCTTAAAGGTACATTCAGCTCACCTCAGAAAAACTCAAAACTAATGGGCTATATCATGCTTTAGTGCCAAATGCATGACCCACTTGGCATCTCTGAAGACAATATTGCCAAAGGCTGGTACTGAAGTGGTTGGTAAATCTAATGTGAGATTTCTAACAATAGATTTATGTCAGCAAGGTGAACATCAATTGGACATTCACATGAAAAACCTAGAGCTATGTACAATTAGGTGCATGAACATGAGAAAAACAAACAGCAAATACTAGTGATGCAAACTCCAGCAAAAGTAAAAACAAAAGCCACCTCAAATTGCAACCTACAGTTACTGCTATGGGAAGGAGCAAATACTGCCATTCAGCAAATCCAGCTAATATGTAAAATATCAAAATAATATCCCTTCCCTGCATCTATCTATGTTAAAGTTGATGGGCTTTGCAGCAATCAACTAAGACATTTTCTATATTCTGAAATTATACCATTATTCAAGATGTCCACAATAAGAAATATTTTATAATTATTTTCATTATTAGTAAAACAAATTAAATCTCAGGAAAAAATACAACAGGAATGGGAAAACATGATTCTAGAGATATAAAAAAATAAGCAAACAAACAAACACAGACACAATGATCAATTCCCAAGGAAATGTCACTAGTCAAGAACAAATACATGGTCTAGGGATTTAGCTCAGTGGCACACGCACCTACGTGGCAAGTGCAAAGACATGAGTTTGATCCCCAATAAGCAAAACAAACAATAACATCAAAAAACAGTACATGTATTTTTGAGAGTAGAAGTAGATCACAGCTACAGGAAAACATATTGAGAACTGATTTTACCTGTGTTTATCTCATCTTCTCATTGACCTGGGGGTCATTATCTCTTTCCTTTGTCACGGTGGGATGTAAACCCCTAAGGGTCCAACAAATGACATGAGGGTCATTCTAAATCCTCATGATGCAGAAGGAGACCCAAGTTTGTCAGCTGTCCTAGGCATTTTCTTCTCAAATTCTCACCTCAAACCTTCAGGACTGGTGAAATTTAAATATTTGCTCATCATTTATTTCTGTATCTCAAGTGTTTATTGTAACCCTCAATGAAGCTAGCGGCAATGATGAGAAAGGGCATTTTAGTGCTTCTTTATTTAAAATGATATTTGCTATTTAATTTTGTTAAATGATCTTTATTGTATCTACATAACATAGCAATTGTTCTTTCTTTATTTAAAGCTTTTATTAGAAATGACATTTGAATTTCATTAAATGTCTTTTTCTCCTCGACTGATATTATGATGTTATGATGGCTTCACCAAATGAAGTAGGAAAATTTCCATCATTTTATACATCAACAATTCTTTAGAGTGTGAAAACATACTATTTTAGAAGAAGTTGAACAAATTCAACCACCAATATGATTTTATTATTTTAAATTTTAATGAATTTATCTATTTTTTTCTGATAATTGAATTATCATGCTGTTTTATGCCAAGAACAATTTGCCAATACATAACTGCATTAAAATTACTCACTTTTTTGTGTTTTCAATTATTTTGCTTAGGTTTTAATGTTGTTTTACTTTTTAAAGTTTTAAATTTAAGCCTAGCTCTACTTTGTATTTTCTACTTTCTTTTTTTATAATTAGCCTCATGAAGATTTTAGGTGTTATTTAAGGAATATAAGTTTGATTTTTATTCTGCTATTTTTTTAAATTTCAAGATATAGGAACTTTCACAAAAAAAATTCAGTGGACCACCTCCTTTCTTACCATACTTCAATGCAGAAAATAACCTTGAAATAACTGAGAAAACCAAAATTACTCCTCACATAAAAAAATAAGATAGGACCTCAATATTAGGTATTCATCCTTCTGATTATTTTCATAAATGTAGAAGAGATAACCAAAGTTTGGAAATGAAATTTGTCACAAAAACATCTTTGTAAACTTATTGAGAAAGAAGAATGGATAGGATTACAGGCCATGTATTCAACATGATGAAAACTGCTCATTCGAACCTACATGGCTACTTACACAACACTTTATCACTGAGGTTCTGAAACTGATCAGATTATCTTACTACTTTCAAATATTCCACACAACTGTAAGCCTTTTTTATTACTTTTTGTGCTCTACGCTTTCATTATATCTTGTGTATTTGCATAATGTGAAATTTTATGTTGTTTATGGATTTCAACAACGTATGTTTTTATTGACATTGTATAAATTTTGTATGACTTCATTACAACCTATATATGTAATCTCCCAGTAGGAATACTCACATCTATAGTACTTACTTGGTGCAATTCTTATAAATAAACCAAATGCCAAGTGTGAAAACTCACCATCTTTTTTTTTGAAGAAACACATTTATGCTTTTGTTCTGCCTTATACTATGGTAAAGAGTTCAACTGTTATCCTTTTTATGAGTGAGTGGTGGACATTGATAGTCATTCATATATTTCAGCTGTAAAACATACTATGTATTTTTTTTTATTCTCTCAAAAATCTTCAGTTCTTTCTGATTCTTTTCATTTCTTTATGCTGATCCAAGTCTCATCCACATTACCTTTCCTTACAGAAGAGCTTTTAAAATGTGTTAAGAAGAGATCTGATACCACAAAATTTCTTGAGTCTTTGTTCAAGAAAGTCTTAACTCTCTATTTTGAAGGATAACTTCTCTGGATATAGAATTCTAGGCAGTGACTAATTTTTTTAATTTAAATTCTTAAATTATACTTTCTCCACACTTGCATAAAATTCACTGTAATTTTTATCTTTGTTCATTTACAAGTAAGGTCCTCTCATTCCATTCCCAGATTGTTTCAAACATTTTTTTGATATGTGTTGCTCTTAACTTCAGGTGTGATATGTCTATTTATTTTATCCTATTCTCTAGTGAGGTGTCTTTTGTACTTCCTGGGTTTCTGAAATTGTGTCTATCAACATTTGCAAGTTCTCAGTCACTATTGTTTCAACACTTTTCTGTCTTTTTTTTTTTTTTGCAACAGTCTTTAAATAACAAAATTTAACTTTTGAAATTGTCCCGCATGTGCTGTATATTTGCTTCTGTCTTCCATTTTAGTCTTGATTTTCTTTGTGTTTTTATTTGGTAAGCATCTATTTACCTATTTTTAAGTTCACAGTTGTCTTTTGTTTTTGTTCTGCTCTACAAATGATAGACCTATCCAAAGCATTCTAGATTTCTATTTAAATGATTTTTATTTCTAGCATTTACTTTTGATTCTTTCTTGAATAGTCTATTTCTCCATTTACATTACCATTTGCCCTTACATGTTGTTAACTTTTTCCATTGGGGCTATTGATATAGTTACTTCAATCCTTGTCATATAACTCCAAAATTATTGTCATACCTAAAACAGGTTTTATGTATACTTTCTTATTGAACTGTGTTTGTATTGTCTTTTAACATGGCTTTTGATATTTCTGTCATAAGTCAGGAATAAAGAGCAAATAAAAATTTTTGTAGACTGTAAGGTCTTAATTTGGCATATATTTGTAATTTGGTTTTTGTTGTTGTAAGTTATATTAACCTGAGGCTTAAAATCCTACTAACTTCATTTTTGTCCCTTCTGCTACTTGTACCTTAAGTATAGATTTTTTAAAAAGAGGAATCTGTTTCCTATACTTAAACTTGTAATCTAAATTACTAAATAAAAGGCCTATGGATATTCTAGTAAGAAAGAGTTGGGAGAGTAGAAGTATTCTATAATCATATGAATAAACCTCATTCTTTTGATTTTTCATAGGTTTCTTGATTATGAACTCACCAGAATTTCATAGCTTCCTTTCTCCTACACTTTGGATCAAGAAGGTAGAAGATGCTGAAAAGGAACAAATAGTAAGTTATTTTTCTTCATACATGAACTGAGCAAGTTTCACATTGATTGCTTTTCCTTTCTTGCTTCTGGACCCAGAAGGTAGTGTTCTTTACCATTCCCATGAAAACATGAGTTATTGTTGGTTTCAAAAATGATAGAATTGTGGGTTTGTAATAGTTTTTCACTCTCCTATTAAGCCACATCCAACTTTCATCAATTCTTCAAAATCACTATTTGAGTCGTCCTACAATTTAGTGGCTTCACGACCTTTTTACCTGGTGAGTAGCTCCAAAGTTTGACCGTCTGGATTGTCTTGTCTCTCTAGATTTCAGAGTCATAGTTTGCTCTGTGACCTATGTTGTTTAATGATTCAGGACAAGTTGTTGATCATCAGTTTTTTTTTTTTTCAGTTTAGTTCTTGTTACAAGATTGGAAGTGTTGATTTTTTTGTGCTTTTCTGTGGCAAAGTTGAAACTGAAAGGTTCCTATACAGTTTTGAAACCAAGACTGGTACATCAATATATGCTTTAAGACTGAGTGTATTTATATATTTCTAACTTTTGTTTCACTTATAAAGGATAGTACTAGTAATACTGAAAGTACTTATAATAAATATACCAATATCTTCCTCGCCCCTTGAGAATTTTTGGAAGATTAGGATTTTCTTCACTGAAGCAGTCTATACATAAAACTGAAAAAGTTATAACTTTTACATTGTGTTTACAACTTATGGTAATAGCTAGTTGTGAAACTGTCATTTTTCAATCATTGTTTATCCATTTAGTTGCCCTGTGGTACAGAACATCCCTTTTCCTTTTAACTTGCCCCTGCTTTATGTCTGTCATGCATGGTACATGTTTCTCTGCATCCACCATGTGTGTGTGCATGTGTGTGTTCATGTGCATTCATGTATTCTTAAAATATGGCACCATATGTAGGTTATGAGTGGTGACTATTAGATTAAGAGTGACTTCTTTTTCTTTAAGAGGACGTGTTCAGTACAAAGAAATTTCCCTTGCTTTACCTAACTAGAACTGAGAATAAATTTGACCCTTCAGTTTAGAAGCTCTTCAGTCTCTTTGACACAAAATGGAAGACGAGTTAGGAAACAGCATTTATAAATGCAGTGTCCTAGAAGACATGAGGTAAATAAAGAATTTATCGGCACCTACACAAGGGTTCTAAACAATTGAAATGATACATATTTTGTCCAGTATTTGATGGTCAAGTATATCTATACATGGCAACAATAACCATGGGATTTAAAATTAAACTTGAAGGAAATTCCTGTCTGATTTTATCAAGGATTTAACTTGTCTCAGGATATATGCATACAAGTATTGACTCAGATGGCTTTAAAGTTCCTACCAGTTTGGCTAACTTTAGTCAGGTGTCTTCCTGAACATATGCTCCTGAAATGCCTATTCTCAACCATTTACTTTAGATAACTAGCAATTTTACGTTGTTCCTGTCCTCCAATTGAGTTGTAAATCTCCCAGTCTCTTGACAGTTTTACAACCCAGAAATAGATTTATGTATTACTTGGTGGCCGTTCCTTTAAAATATAATTATTGAGGAATATGTGTTCCTATTTCACAATTTCTATGGAAAAGCAGAAATCTTGCTGTATAATCACACATAGCCTGATGGCCCTCTCTCTAACAGCCTTAGAGTTTTCTGCTAGCTCCACCCAACATAATTCAGTTACTCAGTCTCTAATGTTATTTTGCAACAAATTGAGTTCATTCTTATCCTTTTTGCATGACTCTTGAGTTACATCTTCCCTACTTGTTCAATTCCATTTGGGGTACTTTTTCTTGAAATGTATATAATGTCTCTAAAAGAGAAGCATAATTAGGAAAATTGATGAAAAAGTCATAATCACAAACAATGGAGTACAAATGATTTTCATGACCTATAGACAGAACAGTGGGAATACAGAAGAGCAACATTAGCAACTGGTATTTACAAGGAGCATATAAAGGCATTGTAGAGATGAAATTAAGATACAAATTTTAAAATATATCCATTATGTCAGAGGACAAAGCACCGTCAAGATCTGGGAATGCTTTATATAGCCAGGAAATTAGAAGTTCAGACTTCCTTAAGATTAATATGAAGGACTAAAGCTGAGGTTAAAAGGATCACAAGGCCCTATCACACCAGCGATGTGAAGAATGTTAGGAAGAAACATTAGAGACAATGGTACTGGTCAGAAGTTCCTTTAAAATATAATAAGTCTGATTAGAGAAATCTGAATTTGGAAAGAAATTTGTGGGTAGAGTCAGATAATATTTAAGAGGCAGAATCAGTGTGCCGGGTTAATTTAATGAACAGAATCAGGGAGAAGGTAGGAAAAAGAAAAAAGTGTGTGTGTCTCTCTCTCCCTTTCAGGATTTTGTTTCACATGTCTGGCAAATGTTGACATGAAGAGTTCAGCAAGGGCCTGCTCTGCTTCCTACAGGCTCTGAGACTAGTATTTGAAACACCGTGTGCATGTTTCCGAAAGCACAGGGATTAGGCGTAGGGAAATAATGGAGTCACTAAATAGTTCTTTGGATTACAGTGCCTACAACAGGATGTGAAACGTGAATTACAACAGCTCAACTGGATTAAATAAGTGCAAGTATTTATGAGTTGCTTTAAGATCAGATAATGTAGCATCTGATGTCAAAGACTAAAAATAAATTACATGTATTAAATACATTCAATTTACCAAGCGAATTCTAACCTCACACTATTATAACCATTATTCCAGGTAACTATTATTATGCTGATATTCAACATTTGGAAACTGAGGTAAAGTATGTCTCATCCTTGAATTCGAACCCCTGGTATGCTACATACTAGCTGTGAAACTTTGGGTAAGCCACTTAATCTCTTCTATGCCAAAGGCTTTTTCCTCCACTCTATATTATATCATTTTCCTTTTTCTATATCTTTAGTTTCCTTTCCATTAATATGAGCTCAGGGCATTTTAAAAAAAAGAAAAAGATGTGCACTTAGAAAATTTGACCTGGCAGCTTAAGTAATTTGCCCAAGGTCATTCTGTGAATCAGTGCTAGATATAAGGGTAAGAAGCTATAATTCCTACTCTAATTTCCTGCCTGAACCATTAGATAGCTCCATCTGTTTTGATTCCATCATTAATATGAAGTCATATTTCTGTCTCTTAATAGAAATGAACTGATCTACTGGCTAAAAGTGTTAGGTGAAAAAGAATTTCTATGGGTTTAAATGGAGTGTTATGCACAAATGCAAGTCTAAAGGTGGTCCTGTTATAGTCCTAAAAATTTAAATGTATTAATATTGGCCATAAAAAGAAAAACCAAATTTTTCATTAACATTAATATTAAATGAACCACATTATGCTAAATATTAAGTTACATTTCTGATGTTTTGATGTCATAGCAACATGTTGAAATGACGGAACATTCTTTAATGCCTGCTTAAGTTAAAATTAATACTACATTAACTTGTTCCAATTAATGTTCACACAATTCACTATGACAGATTGGTAATGGCTGGCCACTTCCCTTAAGTGTTAACCAGCATATTATTATAGAATAAAAGAGTTGCATAGCCTTTGTAATGTCACCATTCATTATTAATTTCTTAATTAAATGTGTGTTTTACAAGCCATTAATAACATGAAAATTCACATATATTGGATGTTATCAAATCATTTAAATATAATACACAAGAAATTAAATTTACAAATTCAAATATTTTATGTCAACAATACCTATTTTCAATGATTATGTAAAAAATCTTTCCTTATTTTATTTAGGGTATTAGATAATGATGTCTGCTAGATATTTACAAATTTTAAAATATAGCATGACAGTTTGTAATTAACTATAATTTACTATTTTAAACCTATTAATGTGTATTTAAGGTCAAACTGCTTTTATAATTATGGCCATATCTTTCAATTTGCTGTGATATATTTAGGTCATCAAAGCAATTTGAGCTTTATTTCTCCAAGTTAATTATCCAGATAACGTTCCACACAAACACCCCATCATTTTATTTTCTAGATGCTTTTAAATGCTGTTTAAGCACCAGAAATAAGTAAATACATACATTCACAGAAACAAAATACAAGAATGTTATTGTTTGAAACAGACTTCAAAATTGGACATTTCCTTTAGTTGTAAGAATCTAGTAGAAAGTTGGAAAGATTGGAGCTTTGCCAGTGTGGAGCTCATAACAAAAAGCCTACTGTGTAAAAGGCTACTGCTGGGTTAATGAGATGAAGGCAGAAGCAGACCATTCACGTGCCAAGAGTTCCTATGGGTGTATTTATATTATAATTGCATCTTTCCCATGTTCTTGGAAAGTAAATACTTTTTGGATTAAATTCAAGAAAAAAGTAAGACATGCACTCGCTGGAGTTTACAGCTCGTTGCTACGTGTCCTCTTGAGAACAGATGGCAAACCCTAGCTTAATGACATCATGTATTTTTCCCTTTCCTTAATATCAGGAAAACTGTGATGCTACAGAAAATTGCCAAGTCTCCAAGATAAGTGTTTCATGAGCAAGGCAATAATTCACATTTTTCATGTGTCTTTTTTGCAATTATTGTATCAGAGTTAATAAAAAAACATCCATTAAGAAGTTTATTTCCTGCTGGGTGTGGTGGCACACACCTGTAATCCCAGCACTGGAGAGGCTGAGGCCAAAAGAGCGTTGCAAGTTCAAGACCAACCTGGGCTACAATGTGAGCTCAAGACCAACCTGAACTGCATAGCAAGACATTGTCTCAAAAAGACCAAAAAACAAAAAAGTTTATTCCCATTATGAAGGTATCAAAGTTTTCAAAGTGCTGTAATACACTGCCTTTCAGATATAAAGCTGACATCACTGAGGCTTAGGAGTTCTTTATTCTACCAAGTAGATTTCAAGTGTCTGTTTATCATTTCTAAGAAGATGGTCTAGCCATCAGGATGACTTTTTCTTATAAATGTATGTTCCTTCATAAAATGTGACACCAATTTGGGATCAAACATGCCTCAAGAACATTATATGTAGCATTTACTGTGTAGATTACTAAAATCTATCTCATGACTTTATCACATGAATCTTTCTAAAATTATTGTCCTTCTACCTGTAATGTGAATCTTGATCATGTCACATATTTTCTCAAAATGGCATTATTTTTCCATATTTTCAATAAAGTGTGAAATATTTGAGAGATAATTTATTTTAAAAACCCTAAATACTTAACAGTGGGAAGAAAATGCCAGAAGGTATACAAAATTTGCTTTACATTAAATTATTCAAGTGAAAAAACATATAAAAATTTAAAGGAAAACCAGTTAAAATTATTGTCATTATGTAAGACACAATATGTAATTTTTGAGGTTGTGTAGGTGACTAATTTCACTTGATATTATGTTCTCAAGTTACATACATTCATCTATGATTGCTTCAATTTTATGTTTACACTGTACCACATTTTTCATATCCATTCATCTGTCGGTATACATATACGTTCTTTCCAAAATCCAGGTATTATAAATTATGCTGCTATAAACATGGTTATGTATGTGTCACTGTAATATGATGATTTTACCCTTTTAGGAAGACACCTAGAAGGGGAATTCCTGGGTGAAATGAAATTTCTATTTTTAATGTTTGAGGACTCTTCATACTGGTTTTCATAGCGGTTGTACTAGTTTGCATTCTCACCATAAAAATGTAATTAACTACTTAAATGCATAAATATACAAGATAAAGAGCAAAATAGAATAGAGATAGGTGCGAAGTAAGAAGGACTTCAAATACTTCCCCAAATTATATATGTTATGGCTTCAAAATTGATTCAATGTATAAGCTAATCTGTTTCACTTATGTTACTAGCTTACCTTCATTCACTGAAAAGAAAACTGTTATCTCGGTTTTTTTCTTCTTCTTATAAGAAGCTCTTTGGTTTATGTCTTGTACTGTAACTACTTCGAAGATAATATACACAGTGTACCAGCTTAAGATACACTTGTTTTATAAAGTTTTGTTTTTTCATTGAAAAAGAAATCTAAAATAAAACATTGTCAAGAAATGTGAGTGACAAGACCTTAACATTGTCACATCAACTATTTGACAAAGTGGTTCTTCAATTTTTCTTGTTATCTACCAGGAAAGATAAATAGCTTAGGTAAGAGTTTGAAGCCAGAGTATAAACATGAATTCTGAATGCACCCTGCACTGAAATGGCAACTAGACCACATTATTCAGAGCATTTACAAAGTCATGATTAAGCAAGGTAGAAGATGCTCTCCAGATCTACCAAAGCAGAATCTTTAATGACGGGATTTGAGTGTCTGCATTTTCAACAAGTTCAGCAAACTATCATTATGTGTGATAAAGTCTGGAATGACCCTTCTCCAGATGTCTGTTAGAGGGTGTTTCATACACAGTATAATTAATTGAATGGCACTCAATAAAATGAATCTTGAAATTCAACAGTCAATTTTCTATTTATTCTAGTGTTACATTTGCTGGGGCTTGCAGCCTTTTCATTAATGAATAGTTTAAACAAATACTTACTTCATGTATAATATATGTGTGGCAAAGTTTTTGCCACAATGCAGTAAACATATACAAAAGAAATGAATGTTCTGTTTTCATGGAACTTACACTTTACTGTTGAATGGGAGTGCAGATCAATATATACAAGAGCAACTACTTTTTGATAGATTGTTAAGTGTGGTGAAAAAACATCAAAAACAGAAAACAGGACCCTCAGTTATTCCTAACACCCAAGAAAAATAAATAGCTAAAAAAGTTATTCATTAACCTGATCATGAAATTCAGTACCTTTCCTTGATCTCTGAATCTTACTCCAACATAAAGGAAAATGAGACACATTTTGGGGATTGTAGATTAAGGGGTAACTCTACAGTAGCAAGAAGGAAAGAAGAAACATAAAAACACTTTACAAACAACAGTGCATGATATGCGTTCTAGTGCTCACATCATCTTTGTTATTGGGCTGTTCAATAAATGTCTTTAGACCTCAATTTCTTCATCTACAAAAAATAGGAGCAATGCTTCCTGGTCACTTACTATATGCGCCTAGCTTGCATAATTTATTTTCAAGTCAAACAAATAGTTTAAAAAGTCACCTTTTTTCCCAAGAACACATTCTGCCTCATCAATACACAACTGTGGGCTCCAAACTGAACAGACAATATTCTAATACTTTCGATAATATTTTTCTTCCTCTGCTTCTGTATCCATGTCCCATATTCCTTAGTCTTCTCCAGGAATCTTTAAACATCACTGCCATTATCTGAATCACTGAGATAGTTGCTAATACTTGTGGGGCTGGGAGGACAATTAAAAGCACCAGGGAGTTGAGGAATCAGGTTAATATTCGCTGGCTTTCTGGTCAGCAAGCACACCGGCAGCCAGGACAGAGGAAAACGCTGCCATCAACCCAATTATCAGCCAGACCTCCAAGGATAGAACACTGGCCTGCCTTACTTCAGGGCTGTGTAACTGCCCTCCCCGTGGTGAGTCGTAAACTGACTATGGTAACTTAGTGCTACCTGGCTTATTATCATAGTGAGCTATACTTCTCTACGTGGAAATTTAAGATGACAATAAAAGATGTGCCCCAGGGAAGAGGCAGGAGGAGAAGGAACACAGCTCGGCTGTGTCTCTACTGCATGCCTTGACACCTGGAGGTGAACTTCCTGCCTGCCTGTGAGGACTACTACAAACATACCCTTTCCTGTCCTTTTGTATGAGACAGCCTGAGATTTCTGTGCCCCAAATATTTTCTTCTTCTTTCCTTGGCATTAGAGTGAGGAGCCTCATTCTTTTATTTATTGTGCCTCAGCCTGCTTCTTCAGAGAAGGAGTATAAGAAGTTGCAGAGTCCTTCATCCCCAGGAAGTCTCCCAGAAAGCAGCATCTCGGCCTGTCTCTTTGGGACCCCAGCCTCTCGGACCCGCAGAGTGGCCTGGGCTGTTTGGATTGAAAGTCTGCGCACACCTGCATCACTGCGTGACTGTTTGGGACTGGTAGGCCCGCCCTTCATCCACAGGGAACTGCCTGGAGA
>PVJX010032134.1:0-20648 GCA_004027295.1 Dolichotis patagonum | reverse complement strand
CACAGTAGAGAATTGTGATGTCATAATGGGATTTTTGATATCACAATAGGGAATTTGGAGGTCACAGTGGGGCATAGTGACTGCATAAAGAACGGTATGATAGCATGATGAGTACACTGAGACGATAACGAGGGCAATGTGAGAACATAATGGGGAATTGGAAGCAAACGTGAAAAGTATGTCTGCATGGGGTACAGTGGTATCACAAAAGGACGCTGTGATGTCAGAGTGGACTGTTCTCGTGCTACAATGATGCATCTGCTGTTATCACTGAAGAGATATAATGTCACATGGGTTAATTGTGATGCTGTAATGGATGATTATGATATTATGATGGGGAATTATGAAGGCATATGGATCACTATGATGTCACAAAGCGGTGTTGTGATACCACAATAGGATGTGTGAAGTCACCATAAGGCATGATGATGTCACAATGGGATATTTCGATGCCATATTTCAAACAGTGATGTCATAATGTGCAACTATGTTGTCCCAGTGGGGTATTGTAGTAACATAAATGTTGATTGTGCTGCTCTAGTGAGGGCAATGTGAGGTCATAATAGTTTAATTGTGGTGTCACACTGGAAATGATGATGTCACAGTGGGCCAAACTAGTGTCAACACACCTTGATGTGACAGTGAAGCATTACCCTGTGAAAAAGGGGAATTTTGATGCTATAATGGGGGCTCTGATGTCATCATGGGCACTTGTGCCACACTGGGAGGTTATCATGTCACAAAGAAAACTGTAACATTAATATGGAATTATCTGGTCATAATGGGGAATTGACAAGTCACGGGAAGCGTATCATAATGTCAAAACAGGGCAGCATGGTGTCACAATTGGGTATTGTAATGCCATAATGTGGAACTATGATGTCATAGCATGTCACTGTGATGTTGCAATTGGGAATTGTGATGTCAAAAAGTTAATCATGCTGCTATAAATAGCCAAGATGAACTCATAATTGGGGAGTAGATTGGCTATTGTAGGGAACGGTAATGTTCCATTTGGGCCGCATGAGGTCGCAATATGGCATTATTCGGTGACCATAAAACATTGTGATATCATGGTGGGGCAATGTGATGTCACAATGGTCCTGGTGATATCACAGTGGGCAATTGTGCTGTCACAGTGGGCAATCATGAGTTCACAAAGGAAAATTGTAATGTCATAATGGGAGTTGCTAGGTCACAAGTGAACACATGTCACAATAGGGCATTATAATGTCTCAGAGGCATATCATGATCCTATAATGTGATACGATGATGTCATGTCCATCATTGTGGTGTCACAATTGGTAAGTGTGATGCTGTAAGACAATTTAAAAGTCATGATGATAATTGTGAGATCTTAATTTTGAATTCTGATGTCAAATTGACAGTATGAGAGGTCACAATTGGGCCTTATTGTGTCTTACAGTAGGGCATGGTGATGTCACAGCAGATATAGGAAAAGAAAGGAAAGGAAGGAAAAAGAAAGATATCAAACTGCTGTCTGGTTTTCTGTGTGTGTGAACCTAGTATTAAAAGAAATAGATAAAAAAATTCCAATTCTCCCATGATCTTGAGACTGGAAAATAGTTCTTAAATGCCTGAAAATGCAAATGTTACATTCAAGTGAAGGCACTTGTTATCAGACACAAGTTGAAGCATAAATCTTAGAACTCTGAATCCAGTCCTTTTTTCAGCCGGCAGCTGTATGAAGAGTAGTAGGGTGCCATCGAACATCCTATATTCATAATTAAGGTAAACATCGGTTGTGATGGGGCCCTAATGGAGCATTATGTGATCAAAATGGAACATATGTGCTAATGATGTGGTTTTATAAAGTCAGAATGTGGGAAGTGTGAGATTCTAATGGGGTATCCCGATGGCAGAGCAGAGAATTGTAATGTCCTAATGGGATATTTGATATCACAATAGGGAATTTGAAGGTCACAGTGGCACATCATGATAGCATAAAGAATGGCACGGTACCATAATGGGGACACTGAGATGATGACCAGGACAATGTGAGATCACAATGGGGAATTGTTAATTAACAGTAAAAAGTATGTCATTATGGGGTACAGTTGGGTCACAATAGGGTGCTGTGATGTCACAGGGGAGAGTTGTTCTGTCACAATGGTGCATCAAGTGTTATCACTGGAGTACTGTGATGTCACAAGGGCTTATTTTGATGCTGTAATGGATGATTATGATATCATGATGGGGAATTCTGCAATCATATCGAGAACTATGATGTCACAGTGGGATGTTGTGATACCATAATAGGATGTGTGAATTCAAAATAAGGCATGATGATGTCACAATGGGATATTTTGATGCCATATTTGGTACAGTGATGTCATAATGTGCAACTATGTTGTCTCAGTGGGAAATTGTAGTATCATAAATGTTGATTGTGCTGCACTAATGAGGGCAATGTGAGGACCTAATAGGTTAATTGTGGTGTCACAGTGGAAATGATGATGTCACAATGGGCAAGCTAATGTCACCACAAGTCAGCTTGATGTGACAGTGAAGCATTACCCTGTGAAAAAATGGAATTGTGACGCTATATTAGGGACTGTGTTGTCATCATGGTCACTTGTGTCACACTGGGTGGTTATGATGTCACAAAAGAAAACTGTAACGTCAATGAGGAATTGTCTGGTCATAATTATGTATTGACAAGTCACGAAGAGGACATCATGATTTCAAAATACGGTGGGGTGGTGTCACAAGGGGAAATTGCAATGCCATAATGTGGAACTGTGATGTCATAACAGGTCACTGTGATGTTGCAATTGGGAATTGTGATGTCATAAAGCTTAATTGTGCTGCTATAATTAGGCAACATGAGCTGATCATTGGGGAGTTGTTTTGCTATCATGGAGAATGGTGGTATTCCAACTGGGCATCATGCGTTCACAAAATGGCACTGTAGGGTGACAATACAATATTGTGATATCTTAGTGGGGCACGGTGGTGTCACAATGGTCCGGGAGATATTGCAGTGGGCAATTGAGATGTCACCAAGGGAAATTCTAAAATCAAAAGGGGAGTTGTGAGGTCACAATAGAGCACATATCACAATAGAGCATTATAATGTCACAAAGGCCTAGCATGGTGCTATAATGTGATGCCAAGATGTCATATCCATCATTATGGTGCCACAATTGGCAATTGTGATGTTCTAAGATAATTTAAATGTCATGATGAGAATTGTGAGTTCTTAATTATGAATTGTGATGTCAAATTGGCAGCATGCGTGGTCACAATTGGGCATTATTGTGTCACAGTAGGACATGGTGATTTCACAGCAGATATAGGAAAAGAAAGGAAAGGCAGGAAAAGGAAAAATATCCAACTGGTATCTGGATTTCTGTGTGTGTGAACCTAGTACTAAAAGAAATAGATAAAAAAATTCCAATTCTCCCATGATCTTGAGACTGGAAAAGTCTTCTTAAAAGCCTGAAAAAGCAAATGTTACATTCAAGTGAAGGCATTTGTTAGCAGACAGAATTTGAAGGATAAATCTTAGAACTCTGAATCCAGTCCTTATTTTGGCCAGCAGCTGTATGAAGTGTAGTAGGTTGCCTTCGAAGATCTTCTATTCATAATTAAGGTAAACATCGTTTGTGATGGGGCCCTAATGGAGCATTATGTGATCAAAATGGAACTTCTGAGCTAATGATTTGGCTTTAAAAACTCAGAATGTGGGAAGTGTGAGATCCTAATGGGGGTATCCTGATGGCAGGGCAGAGAATTGTGATGTCATAATGGGATATTTGATATCACAATAGGGAATTTGAAGGTCACAGTGGCACATCATGATAGCGTAAAGGAATGTCACGGTACAATAATGGGGACACTGAGATGGTAACCAGGGCAATGTGACATCATAATGGGGAATTGTGAAGTAAAGGTAAAATTATATCATCATGGGGTGCAGTGGTGTCACAATAGGGTGGTGTGATGTCACAGGGGAGAGTTGTTTTGTCACAATGGTGCATCCAGTGTTATCACTGGAGAACTGTGATGTCACAAGGGTTTATTTTGATGCTGTAATGGATGATTATGATATCATCATGGGGAATTCTGCAGTCATATGGAGAACTATGATGTCACAATGGGATGTTGTGATACCAAAATAGGATGTGTGAATTCAAAATAAGGCATGATGATGTCACAATGGGATATTTTGACGCCATATGTGGTACAGTTATGTCATAATGTGCAACTATGTTGTCACAGTGGAAAATTGTACTATCATAAAGGTTGATTGTGCTGCCCTAATGAGGGCAATGTGAGGACTTAACAGGGTAATTGTGGTGTCACAGCAGAAATGATGATGTCACAATAGGCCAAGCTAATGTCACCACAAGGCACCTTGATGTGACAGTGAGGCATTACCCTGTGAAAAACAGGAATTTTGACGCTATAATGGGGACTGTGTTGTCATCATTGGCACTTGTGTCTCACTGGGAGCTTATGATGTCACAAAAGAAAACTGTAACATCAATGAGGAATTGTCTGGTCATAATTATGTATTGACAAGTCACGAAGAGGACATCATGATTTCAAAATATGGCGGGGTGGTGTCACAAGGGAAAATTGCAATGCCATAATGTGGAACTATGATGTCATAACAGGTAACTGTGATGTTGCAATTGGATATTGCGATGTCATAAAGGTTAATTGTGCTGCTATAATTAGGCAACATGAGCTCATCATTGGGGAGTTGTCTTGCTATCATGGGGAATGGTGATGTTCCAACTGGGCATCATGAGTTCACAAAATGGCACTTTATGGTGACAATTCAATATTGTGATATCTTAGTGGGCCACTGTGATGTCACAATGGTCATGGTGATATCACAGTGGGCAATTGTGATGTCACCAAGGGAAATTGTAAAGTCAAAAGGAGAGTTGCGAGGTCACAATAGAACTCATGTCACAATAGGGCATTATAATGTCACAAAGGCCTATCATGATGCTATAATGTGATACCATGATGTCATATCCATCATTATGGTGTCACAATTGGCAATTGTGATGTTGTAAGATAATTTAAATATCATGATGAGAATTGTCAGATCTTTATTGTGCATTGTGATGTCACATTGGCAGTATACGCGGTCACAATAGGGCATTAGGAAATCACAGTAGGACATGGTGATGTCACAGCAGGAATAGGAAAACAAAGGAAAGGAACGAAAAGGAAAGAAATATCCAACTGGCATCTGGTTTTGTTTGTGTGTGAACCAAGTATTAAAAGACATAGATAAAAATATTCCAATTCTTCCAATATCTTGAGCCTGGTAAAGAGTTCTTAAATGCCTGATAAAGCCAATGTTACATTCAAGTGAAGGCATTTGTTAGCAGAAACAAGCTGAAACACTCAATCCAGTACTTTTTATGGGCCTGGAGCTGTATGAAGTGCAGCAAGGTCCCTTCAAAGAGCTTCTAATCATAATTAAGGAAAACACAGGTTGTGATGGGGCCCTAACGGAGCACTATCTGATCAAAATGGAAATTGTGACCTAAAGATGTGGCTCTATAAAGTCAGAATGGGGGAAGAGTCAGATCCTAATGGGGGTATTCTGATGGCACAGCAGAGAATTTTAATGTCATAATGGGATTTTTGATATCACAATAGGGAATTTGGAGGTCACAGTGGGGCATAGTGACTGCATAATGGAATGGCGTGATAGCATGATAAGCACACTGAGATGATCACGAGGGCAATGTGAGAACATAATGCGGAATTGGAAGTAAACGTGAATAGTATGTCCCCATGGGGTACAGTGGTATCACAAAAGGATGGTCTGATATCACAGCGGAGTGTTGTTGTGCCACAATGATGCATCTACTGTCATCACTGAAGAAATGTAATGTCACATGGGTTAATCGTGATGCTGTAATGGATGATTATGATATCATGATGGGGAATTCTGAAGTCATATGGATCACTATGATGTCACAATGCGGTGTTCTGATACCACAGTAGGATGTGTGAAGTCACCATAAGGCATGATGATGTCACAATGGGATATTTTGATGCCATATTTCGAACAGTGATGTCATAATGTGCAACTATGTTGTCACAGTGGGGTATTTTAGTAACATAAATGTTGATTGTGCTGCTCTAGTGAGGGCAATGTGAGGTCATAATAGGGTAATTGTGGCGTCACACTGGAAATGATGATGTCACAATGGGCCAAGCTAGTGTCACCACACATTGATGTGTCAGTGAAGCATTACCCTGTGAAAAAGTGGAATTTTGATGCTTTAATGGGGACTCTGATGTCATCATTGACACTTGTGCCACACTGGGAGGTTATCATGTCACAAAAGAAAACTGTAACATCAATGGGGAATTATCTGGTCACCATGGGGAATTGACAAGTCATGAGGAGGGTATCATCATGTCAAAATAGGGCAGCGTGATGTCACAATTGGGTATTGTAATGCTGTATTGTGGAACTATGATGTCATAACATGTCACTGTGATGTTGCAATTGGGAATTGTGATGTCAAAAGTGTTAATTGTGCTGCTATAAATAGGCAACATGAGCTCATAATTGGGGAGTAGATTGGCTATCATGGGGAATGGTGATGTTCCATTTGGGCAGCATGAGGTCACAATATGGCATTATTGGGTGACCATACAACATTGTGATATCATGGTGGGGCACTGTGATGTCACAATGGTCCTGGTGATATCACAGTGGGCAATTGTGATGTCACAATGGGCAATCATGATGTCACAAAGGAAAATTGTAATGTCATAATGGGAGTTGCGAGAATATAAGTGAACACATGTCACAATAGGGCATTATGATGTCAGAAAGGCAAAGCATGATGCTATAATGTGATACCATGATGTCATGTCCATCATTGTGGTGTCACAATTGCTAATTGTGATGTTGTAAATCAATTTAAATGTCATGATCAGAATTGTGAGATCTTAATTGTGAATTGTGATGTCAAATTGGCAGTATGCGAGGTCACAATTGGGCGTTATTGTGTCACAGTAGGACGTGGTGTTGTCACAGCAGACATAGGAAAAGAAATAAAGGAAGGAAAAGGAAAGATATCAAAGTGGTACCTGGATTTCTGTGTGTGTGAACCTAGTATTAAAAGAAATAGATTAAAAAATTCCAATTTTCCCATGATCTTGAGACTGGAAAAGTGTTCTTAAATGCCTGAAAAAACAAATGTTACATTCAAGTGAAGGCATTTGTTAGCAGACACAAGTTGAAGCATAAAACTTAGAACTCTGAATGCAGTCCTTTTTTGGGCCGGCAGCTGTATGAAGTGTAGTAGGGTGCCCTCGAAGATCTTCTATTCATAATTAAGGTAAACATCATCTGTGATGGGGCCGTAATGGAGCATTATGTGATCAAAATGGAACTTATGAGCTAATGATTTGGCTTTATAAAGTCAGAATGTGGGAAGTGTGAGATCCTAATGGGAGTATCCTGATGGCAGAGCAGAGAATTGTGATGTCATAATGGGATATTTGATATCACAAAAGGGAATTTGAAGGTCACAGTGGCACAATATGATCGCATAAAGGACTGGCATTGTACCATAATGGGACACTGAGATGATATCCAGGGAAATGTGAGATCATAATGGGGAATTTTGAAGGAACAGAAAAAGTATGTCATCATGGGGTGCAGTCGTGTCACAATAGGGTGCTGTGATGTCACAAGGGATAGTTGTTCTGTCACAATGGTGCATCCAGTGTTATCACTGCAGAACTGTGATGTCACAAGGGTTTATTTTGGTGCTGTAATGGATGATTATGATATCATGATGCGGAATTCTGCAGTCACATGGAGAACTATGATGTCACAATGGGATGTTGTGATACCAAAATACGATGTGTGAATTCAAAATAAGCCACGATTATGTCACAATGGGATAGTTTGATGCAATATTTGGTACTGTGATGTCATAATGTGCTACTATGTTGTCACAGTGGGAAATTGTAGTATCATAAATGTTGATTGTGCTGCACTAATGAGGGCAATCTGAGGACTTAATAGGTTAATTGTGGTGTCAAAGTGGAAATGATGATGTCACAATGGGCCAAGCTAATGTCACCACAAGGCATCTTGATGTGACAGTGAAGCATTACCCTGTGAATAAAAGGAATTGTGACGTTATAATGGGGACAGTGATGTCATCATGGGCACTTGTGTCATACTGTGAGGTTATGATGTCACAAAAGAAAACCGTAACATCAATGAGGAATTCTCTGGTCATAATGGGGTATTGACAAGTCATGAAGAGGAAATCATAATGTCAAAGTAGGGCGTGGTGGTGTCACAATGGGGAATTGCAATGCCATAATGTGGAACTATGATGTCATAAAAGGTCACTGTGATGTTGCAATTGGGAATTGTGATGTCATAAAGGTTAATTGTGCTGCTATAATTTGACAACATGAGCTCATCATTGGGGAGTTGTTTTGCTATCATGGCAAATGGTGATGTTCCAACTGGGCATCATGACTTCACAAAATGGTACTGTAATGTGACAATACAACATTGTGATACCTTAGGGGGCACTGTGGTGTCACAATGGTCCTGGTGATATCACAGTGGGCAATTGTGATATCACCAAGGGAAATTGTAAAGGCAAAAGGAGAGTAGCGAGGTCACCATAGAACACATTTCACAATAGGGCATTATAATGTCACAAAGGCCTAGCATGATGCTATAATGTGATACCGTGATGTCATATCCATCATTATGTGTCACAATTGGCAATTGTGATGTTGTAAGATAATTTAAATGTCATGTTGAGAATTGTGAGATCTTTATTGTGAATTGTGATGTCACATCGGCATTATACGAGGTCACAATAGGGCATTATGATGTCACATTATGACATGGTAATGTCACAGCAGGAATAGGAAAAGAAAGGAAAGGAAGGAAAAGGAAAGAAATATCAAACTGGCATCTCATTTTGCGTGTGTGAGAACCAAGTATTAAAAGACATAAATAAAAATATTACAATTCTTCCAATATCGTGAGACTGGAAAAGAGTTCTTAAATGCCTGAAAAAGGAAATGTTACATTCAAGTGAAGGCATTTGTTAGCAGAAACAAGCTGAAACATAAATCTTAGAACTCTCAATCCAGTACTTTTTCTGGGCCTGAGAGCTGTATGTAGTGTGGCATTGTGCCTTCAAAGAGCCTGTAATCATAATTAAGGTAAACATAGGTTGTGATGGGGCCCTAATGGAGCATTATGTAATCAAAATGGAAATTTTGCGCTAGTGACGTTGCTTTATAAAGTCAGAAGGGGGGAAGAGTGAGATCCTAATGGGGGCATCCTGATGGCACAGGATAGAATTGTGATGTCATGATGGGATATTTTATATCACAATAGGGAATTTGGAGGTCACAGTGGGGCCTTGTGACAGCATAAAAGAATGGCATGGTACCCTAATGAGGACACTGATATGGTAAGGAGGGCAATGTGAGATCACCATGGGGAATTGTGGATTAATAGTGAAAAGTGTCTCATCATGGGGTACAGTGGTGTCACAATAGGGTGCTGTGATATCACAGTGGAGTGTTGTTCTGTCACAATCATGCATCTACTCTTTTCACTGGAGAACTGTGATATCACTAGGGTTTATTGTGATGTTGTAATGGATCATTATGATATCATGTTGGGGAATTCTTAAGTCATATGGAGAACTATGATGTGGCAATGGGGTGGTGTGATACCACAATAGGAGGTGTGAAGTCACAATAAGGCATGATGATGTCACAATGGGATATTTTGATGCCATATTTGGTACAGTGATCTCATAATATGCATCTATGTCATCACAGTGGCGAATTGTGCTATCATAAAGGTTGATTATGCTGCTCTAATGAGGGAAATGTGAGGTCATAATAGGGCAATTGTGGTGTCGCACCGGAAATGATGCTGTCACAATGGGCCAAGTTAGTGTCACCACAGTACAACTTGAGGTGACAATGAATCATTACAGTGTGAAAAAAAAAGGAATTGTGATGCTATAATGGAGAATTTGATGTCATCATGGGCACTTGTGTCACACCTGGCAGTTATGAGGTCACAAGAGAAAACTGTAACATCAATGCAGAATTTTCTGTTCATAATGGGGAATTGATAATTGCTGATGTGGGTATCATGATGTCAAAATAGGGCAGGGTGCTTTTACAATGGGATACTCTAATGCCATAATGTGGAACTATGCTGTCATAACATGTCACTGTGATGTCACAATTGGGAATTGTGATGTCATAAGGGATAATTGTGCTGCTATAATTATAGAACAGGAAATCATAATCAGGAAGCTCTTTCGCTATAATATGCAATTGTGATGTTCCCACTGGGCATCATGAGGTAACAATATGGCATTCTTGGTTGACAATACAGAATTGTGATATCATAGTGGGCACTGTGATGTCACAATGGTCCTGGTGATATCACAGTGGGCAATTGTGATGTCACAGTGGCAATCATGATGTCACAAAGGAAATTTTAATGCCATAATGTGAATTCTGAGGTTAAAAAAGAACACATGTCACAATAGGACATTATGATGACACAAATGCATAGCAAGATGTTATAATGTGATACCATGATGTCATATCACTCATTGTGATGTCACAATTGTCAATTTTGATGTTGTAAGATAATTTAAATGTCATGATGAGAATTGTGAAATCTGAATTGTGAATTGTGATGTTACATTGGCAGTATATGAGGTCACAATAGGGTGTTATCATGTCACAGTAGGACATGGCGATGTCACAGCAGGAAAAGGAAAAGAAAGGAAGGAAAAGGAAAGAAATATCAAACTTTTTTCTGTGGGTGAGCCTAGTATTAAAAGAAATAGATAAAAAAATTACAATTTTTCCACTATCTTGAGACTGGAAAAGATTTCTAAAATGCCTGAAAAAGCAAAGGTTACATTCAAGTAAACTCATATGTTAGCAGAAACAAATTGAAACATAAATCTTAGAACTCTGAATCCACTACTTTTTGTGGGCCTGGAGCTGTATGAAGGGTTCTAGGGTGCCTTCGTAGATCTTGTAATCATAATTATGGTAAACATAGGTTGTGATGGGGCGATATTAGATCATTATGTGATCAAAATGGAAATTATGAGCTAATGATGTGGCTCTATAAAGTCAGAATGGGGGAAGAGTGAGATCCTAATGGGGGTTTCCCGATGGCACTGCAGAGAATTTTGATGTCATAATGGGATATTTGATGTCACAATAGGGATTTTCGAGGTCACAGTGGGGCATAGTGACAGCATACCTGAATGCCATGATACCATAGTGAGGACACTGAGATGATAACGAGGACAATGAGAGATCACAATGGGGAATTGTGAAGTAACAGTGAAAAACATGCATCCTGGGGTACAGTGGTATCACAATAGGGAGCTGTGATATCACAGTGGAGTGTTGTTCAGTCACAAGGATGCATGTACTGTTATCACTGGAGAACTGTGTTTTGACAAGGATTTATGGTCATGCTGTAATGGATGATTATGATATCATGATGGGGAATTCTGAAGTCATATGGAGAACTATGATGTCACAATGGGGTGCTGTGATTCCACAATAGGATGTGTGAAGTCACAATGAGGCATGATGATTCCACAATGGAATATTTTGATACCATATTTGGTCCAGTGCTGTAATAATGTGCAAGTATGTTGTCACAGTGGGGAATTTTGGTATTATAAAGGTTGATTGTGCTGCTCTAATGAGGGCAATGTGAGGTCATAATAGGTTAATTGTGATGTCACACCAGAAATGATGATGTCACAATGGGCCAAGCTAGTGTCACCACAGGGCACCTTGAGGTGAAAGTGAATCATTACCCTGTGAAAAAGGGGAATTGTGATGGAATAATGGGGACTGTAATGTCACAATGGGCACTTGTGTTACTATGGACAGTTATGATGTCACAATAAAAAACTGTAACATCCATAGAGAATTCTCTGGTCCTAATGGGGAATTGACAAGTCATGATGAGGGTATCATCAAGTCAACATAGGGCAGTGTGCTGTCACAACTGGGTACTGTAATGCCATAATGTGGAACTATGATGTCATAACATGTCACTGTGATGTCACAGTTGGGAATTGTGATGTCATAAAGGTTAACTGTGCTGTTATAATTAGGCAACCTGTGCTCATAATTTAGGAGTAGTTTTGCTAAAATAGGGAATTGAGATGTTCCAACTGGGCATCATGAGGTAACAATATGGCATTATTGGGTGACAATACAACATTGTGATATCATACTGGGTCACTGTGATGTTACAATTGTACTGGTGATATCACAGTGGGCAATTGTGATGTCACAGTGGGCAATCATGATATCTCAAAGGAAAATTTTAATGTCATACTGGGAGTTGCGAGTTCACAAAAGAACACATGTCATAATAGTGCATTATGATGTCACAGAGGCATAGCATGATGCCAAATTGTGATACCATGATATCATATTGGTCATTGTGGTGTCACAATTAGCAATTGTGGTATTGTAAGATAATTTAAATGTCACTATGAGAATTGTGGGATCTTAATTTTGAATTGTGATGTCACATTGGCAGTATACGAGGTCACAATAGGGTGTTATGATGTCACATTAGGACATGGTGATGTCACAGCAGGAATAGGAAAAGAAAGGAAAGGAAGGAAAAGGAAAGAAATATCAAACTGGCATCTGGTTGTGTGTGTGTGTGAACCAAGTATTAAAAGACATAAATAAAAATATTACAATTCTTCCAATATCTTGAGACTGGAAAAGAGTTCTTAAAAGCCTGAAAAAGGAAATGTTACATTGAAGTGAAGGCATTTGTTAGCAGAAGCAAGCTGAAACATAAATCTTAGAACTCTCAATCCAGTACTATTTCTGGGCCTGAGAGCTGTATGCAGTGTGGCATTGTCCCTTCAAATAGCTTGTAATCGTAATTAAGGTAAACATAGGTTGTGATGGGGCCCTAATGGAGCATTATGTAATCAAAATGGAAATTATGCGCTAGTGACATCGCTTTATAAAGTCAGAAGGGGGGAAGAGTGAGATCCTAATGAGGGTATCCTGATGGCACAGGATAGAATTGTGATGTCATGATGGGATATTTTATATCACAATAGGGAATTTGGAGGTCACAGTGGGGCCTTGTGACAGCATAAAGTAATGGCATGGTACCCAAATGAGGACACTGATATGGTAAGGAGGGCAATGTGAGATCACCATGGGGAATTGTGAATTAATAGTGAAAAGTGTCTCATCATGGGGTACAGTGGTGTCACAATAGGGTGCTGTGATATCACAGTGGAGTGTTGTTCTGTCACAATCATGCATCTACTCTTTTCACTGGAGAACTGTGATATCACTAGGGTTTATTGAGATGTTGTAATGGATCATTATGATATCATGTTGGGGAATTCTTAAGTCATATGGAGAACTATGATGTGGCAATGGGGTGGTGTGATACCACAATAGGATGTGTGAAGTCACAATAAGGCATGCTGATGTCACAATGGGATATTTTGAGGCCATATTTGGTACAGTGATGTCATAATATGCATCTATGACATCATAGTGGCGAATTGTGATATCATAAAGGTTGATTATGCTGCTCTGATGAGGGAAATGTGAGGTCATAATAGGGTAATTGTGGTGTCACACCGGAAATAATGCTGTCAAAATAGGCCAAGTTTGTGTCACCACAGTGCAACTTGAGGTGACAGTGAATCATTACACTGTGAAAAAAAAAGGAATTGTGCTCAATAATGGGGACTTTGACGTCATCATGTGGACTTTTGTCACACTGGGCAGTTATGAGGTCACAAGAGAAAACTGTAACATCAATTCAGAATTATCTGTTCATAATGGGGAATTGACAATTCCTGATGTGGGTACCATGATGTCAGAATAGGGCACGGTGGTGTTACAATGGGGTATTGTAATGCCACAATGTGGAACCATGCTGTCATAACATGTCACTGTGATGTCACAATTGGGAATTGTTATGTCATAAAGGTTAATTATGCTGCTATAATTATAGAACAGGAGCTCATAATCAGGGAGTTCTTTCGCTATAATATGCAACTGTGATGTTCCCACCGGGCATCATGAGGTAACAAAATGGAATTCTTGGGTGACAATACAGAATTGTGATATCATAGTGGGGTACTGTGATGTCACAATGTCCTGGTGATATCACAGTGGGCAATTGTGATGTCACAGTGGGCAATCATATGTCACAAAGGAAATTTTAATGTCATAATGTGAATTGCGAGGTTAAAACAGAACACATGTGACAATAGGGCATTATGATGACACAAATGCATAGCATGATGTTGTAATGTGATACCATGATGTCATATCCATCATTGTGATGTCACAATTGTCAATTGTGATGTTGTAAGATAATTTAAATGTCATGATGTGAATTGTGAGATCTGAATTGTGAATTGTGATGTCACACTGGCAGTATATGTGGTCACAATAGGGCGTTATCATGTCACAGTAGGACATGGCGATGTCACAGCAGGAAAAGGAAAAGAAAGGAAGGAAAAGGAAAGAAATATCAATCTGGCATCTGATTTTTTTGTGTGTGAGCCTAGTATTAAAAGAAATAGATAAATAAAATTACAATTTTTCCACTATCTTGAGACTGGAAAAGATTTCTTAAATGCCTGAAAAAGCAAATGTTACATTCAAGTAAACTCATTTGTTAGCAGAAACAAACTGAAACATAAATCTCAGAACTCTGAATCCAGTACTTTTTGTGGGCCTGGAGCTGCATGAAGGGTTATAGGGTGCCTTCGTAGATCTTCTAATCATAATTAAGGTAAACATAAGTTGTGATGGGGCACTATGGGAACATTATGTGATCAAAATGGAAATTATGAGATAATGATGTGGCTTTATAAAGTTAGAATGGGGGAAGAGTGAGATCCTAATGGGGGTATCGTGATGGCACTGCAGAGAATTTTGATGTCATATTGGAATATTTGATGTCACTATAGGGACTTTGGAGATCACAGTGGGGCATAGTGCCAGCATAAAAAATGCCATGATACCATAATGAGGGTACTGAGATGATAACGAGGGCAATGTGAGATCATAATTGGGAATTGTGAAGTAACAGTGAAAAACATTCATCCTGGGTTATAGTGGTATCAAAATAGGGAGCTGTGATGTCACAGTGGAGTGTTGTTCTGCCCCAAGGATGCATCTACTGTTAATAGTTGAGAACTGTGTTTTGACAAGGGTTTATGGTCATGCCGTAATGGATGATTATGATAACATGATGGGGAATTCTGAAGTCATATGGAGAACTATGATGTCACAATGGGGTGCTGTGATTCCAGAATAGGATGAGTGAAGGCTCAATGAGGCATTATGATTCCACAATGTAATATTTTGATGCCATATTTTGTAAAGTGAGGGAATAATGTGCAACTATGTTGTCACAGTGGGGAATTGTGGTATCATAAAGGTTGATTTTGCTTCACTAATGAGGGCACTGTGAGGTCATAATAGGGTAATTGTAATGTCACGCCAGAAATGATGATGTCACAATGGGCCAAGCTAGTGTCACCACAGGGCACCTTGAGGTGAAAGTGAATCATTACCCTGTGAAACAGGGGAATTTTGATGGAATAATGGGGACTGTGATGTCACAATGGGCACTTGTGTCAATTTGGGCCGTTATGATGTCACAAAAGAAAACTGTAACATCCATAGAGAATTCTCTGGTCATAATGGGGAATTGACAAGTCATGATGAGGGTATCATCAAGTCAACATAGGGCAGTGTGCTGTCACAACGGGGTACTGTAATGCCATAATGTGGAACTATGATGTCATAACATGTCACTGTGATGTCACAGTTGGGAATTGTGATGTCGTAAAGGTTAACTGTGCTGTTATAATTAGGCAACATGTGCTCATAATTTAGGAGTAGTTTTGCTAAAATAGGGAATTGTGACGTTCCAACTGGGCATCATGAGGTAACAATATGGCATTATTGGGTGACAATACAACATTGTGATATCATACTGGGTCACTGTGATGTTACAATTATACTGGTGATATCACAGGGGGCAATTGTGATAACACAGTGGGCAATCCTGGTATCTCAAAGGAAAATTGTAATGTCATACTGGGAGTTGTGAGGTCACAAAAGAACACATGTCATAATAGTGCATTATGATGTCACAAAGGCATAGCATGATGCCAAAATGTGATACCATGATGTCATATCCATTATTGTGGTGTCACAATTGGCAATTGTGATATTGTAAGATAATTTAAATGTCACGCTGAGAATTGTGGGATCTTACTTGTGAATTGTGATGTCACATTGGCAGTATACGAGGTCACAATAGGGTGTTATGATGTCACAGTAGGACATGGTGATGTCACAGCAGGAGTAGTAAAAGAAAGGAAAGGAAGGAAAAGGAAAAAAAATATCAAACTTACATCTGTGTGTGTAACCTAGTATAAAAGAAATAGATAAAAAAAATTACAATTCTTCAAATATATTGAGACTGGAAAAGAGTTCTCAAATGCCTGAAAAAGCAAATGTTACATTCAAGTGCAGGCATTTTTTAGCCAAAACAATTTGACACATAAATCTTAGAACTCTGAATCCAGTATTTTTGGGGCTTGGAGTTGTATGAAGTGTAGAAGTGCACCTTGGAAGATCTTCTAATCATAATTCAGGTAAACATAGGTTGTGATGGGGCCATAATGGAGCATTATGTGACCAAAGTGGAAATTATGAGCTAGTGACGTCGCTTTATAAAGTCAGAATGGGGGAAGAGTGAGATCCTAATGGGGGCATCCTGATGGCATAGGAGAGAACTGTGATGTCATGATGGGATATTTTATATCACAATAGGGAATTTGGAGGTCACAGTGGGGCATAGTGACAGCATAAAGGAAAGGCATGGTACCATAATGAGGACACTGATACCATAACTAGGGCAATGTGAGATCACCATGGGGCATTGCGAAGTAATAGTGAAAACTGTCTCATCATGGGGTACAGTGGTGTCACAACAGGGTGCTGTGATGTCACAGTGGAGTGTTGTTCTGTCACAATCATGCATCTACTCCTTTCACTGGAGAACTGTGATATCACTAGGGTTTATTGTGATGTTCTAATGGATCATGATGATATCATGATGGGGAATTCTTAAGTCATATGGAGAACTACGATGTCACAATGGGGTGGTGTGATACCACGATAGGATGTGTGAAGTCACAATAAGGCATGATGATGTCACAATAGGATATTTTGAGGCCATATTTGGTACAGTGATGTCATAATATGCATCTATGTCGTCAGAGTGGCGAATTGTGGTATCCTAAAAGTTGATTGTGCTGCTCTAATGAGGGCACTGTGAGGTAATAATAGGGTAATTGTGATTTCACACCGGAAATGATGATGTCACAATGGGTCAAGCTAATGTCACCACAAGGCACCTTGAGGTGAAACTGAATCATTACCCTGTGAAAAAGGGGAATTGTGATGGAATAATGGGGACTGCGATATCACAATGGGCACTTGTGTCACTTTGGTACATTATGATGTAACAAAAGAAAACTGTAACATCTATAGAGAATTTTCTGTTCATAATGTGGAATTGACAAGTCATGATGAGGATATCATCAAGTCAACATAGGGCAGTGGGCTGTCACAACGGGGTACTGTAATGCCATAATGTGGAACTATGATGTCATAAAGTGTCACTGTGATGTCACAGTTGGGAATTGTGATGTCATAAAGGTTAATTATGCTGTTATAATTAGGCACCATGTGCTAATAAGTTCCGAGTAGTTTTGCTAAAATAGGGAATTGTGATGTTCCAACTGGGCATCATGAGGTAACAATATGGCATTATTTGCTGACAATACAACATTGTGATATCATACTGGGTCACTGTGATGTTACAATTTTACTGGTGATATCACACTGGGCAATCATGATATCTCAAAGGAAACTTGTAATGTCTTACTGGGAGTTGCGATGCCACAATAGAAGACATGTCATAATAGTGCTTTATGATGTCACAAAGGCATAGCATGATGCCAAAATGTGATACCATGATGTCATATCCAATATTGTGGTGTCACAATTGGCAATTGTGATATTGTAAGATAATTTAAATGTCATGATGAGAATTGTGAGATCTTAATTGTGAATTGTGATGTCACATTGGCAGTATACGAGGTCACAATAGGGCGTTAGGATGTCACAGTAGGACATGGCGATGTCACAGCAGGAGTAGTAAAGAAAGGAAAGGAAGGAAAAGGAAAAAAATATCAAACTTACATCTGGTTTTGTGTGTGTAACCTAGTATTAAAAGAAATAGATAAAAAAATTACAATTCTTCCAATATATTGAGACTGCAAAAGAATTCTCAAATGCCTGAAAAATCAAATCTTACATTCAAGTGAATGCATTTTTTAGCAGAAACAATTTGAAACTTAAATCTTAGAACTCTGAATCCAGTACTTTTTTGGGGCTTGGACCTGTATGAAGTGTAGAAGAGTGCCTTGGAAGATCTTCTAATCATAATTAAGGTAAACATAGGTTGTGATTGGACCCTAATAGAGCATTATATGATCAAAATTTAAATTATGAGCTAATGATGTGCCTTTGTAAAGTCAGAATGGGAGAAGAGTGAGATCCTAATGGGGGGTTTCATGATGGCACTGCAGAGAATTTTGATGTCATAATGGGATATTTGATGTCACAATAGGGACTTTGGAGGTCACAGTGGGGCATACTGAGAGCATAAAGGAATTCCATGATACTATAATGAGGACACTGAGATGATAACGAGGCCAATGTGAGATCATAATGGGGAATTGTGAAGTAAGCAGGAAAAACATGCAACCTGCGGTACACTGGCATCGCAATAGGGAGCTGTGGTGTCACAGTGGACTGTTGTTCTGTCACAAGGATGCATCTATGATTATCACTCGAGAACTGTGTTTTGACAAGGGTTTATAGTCATGCTGTATTGGATGATTATGATATCATGATGGGGAATTCTGAAGTCATATGGAGAACTACGATCTCACAATGGGGTGCTGTGATTCAACAATAGGATGTGTGAAGTCACAATGAGGCATGATGATTCCACAATGGAATATTTTGATGCCATATTTGGTACAGTAATGTAATAATGTGCAACTATGTTGTCACAGTGGGGAATTGTGGTATCCTAAAGGTTGATTGTGCTGCTCTAATGAGGGCACTGTGAGGTCATAATAGGGTAATTGTGATGTCACACCGGAAACGATTATGTCACAATGGGCCAAGCTAATGTCACCACAGGGCACCTTGAGGTGAAAGTGAATCATTACCCTTTAAAAAAGGGAATTGTGATGAAATAATGGGCACTGTGATGTCACAATGGGCACTTGTGTTACTTTGGGCAGTTAAGATGTCACACAAAAAAGTGTAACATCCATAGAGAATTCTCTGGTCATAATGGGGAATTGACAAGTGATGATAAGGATATCATCAAGTCAACATAGGGCAGTGTGCTGTCACAACGGGGTACTGTAATGCCATAATGTGGAACTATGATGTCATAACATGTCACTGTGATGTCACAGTTGTGAAATGTGATGTCATAAAGGTTAATTGTGCTGTTATAATTAGGCAACATGTGCTCATAATTTAGGAGTAGTTTTGCTAAAATAGGAAATTGTGATGTTCCAACTGGGCATCGTGAGGTAACAATATGGCATTATTGGCTGACAATACAACATTGTGATATCATACTGGGTCACTCTGATGTTACAATTGTACTGGTGATATCAGAGTGGCCAATTGTGATATGGCAGTGGGGTGCCTTGGAAGGTCTTCTAATCATAATTAAGGTAAACATAGGTTGTGATGGGGCCCCAATGGAGCCTTAGGTGATCAAAATGGAAATTATGAGGTAGTGAGGTCACCTTATAAAGTCAGAATGGGGGAAGAGTGAGATCCTAAGGGGGGTTTCCTGATGGCACTGCAGAGAATTTTGATGTCATAATGGGATATTTGATATCACAATAGGGATTTTGGAGGTCAGAGTGGTGCATAGTGACAGCATAAAGGAATGCCATGATACCATAATGAGGACACTGAGATGATAACGAGGTCAATGTGAGATCATAATGGGGAATTGTGAAGTAACCGTGAAAAACATGCATCCTGGGGTACAGTGGTATCACAATAGGGAGCTGCGGTGTCACAGCGGATTGTTGTTCAGTCACAAAGATGCATCTACTGTGATAACTCAAGAACTGTGTTTTGACAAGGGTTTATGGTCATGCTGTAATGGATGATTATGATATCATTATGCGGAATTCTGAAGTCATATGGAGAACTATGATGTTACAATGGGATGCTATGAATCCACAATAGGATGTGTGAAGTCACAATAAGGCATGATGATTCCACAGTGGAATATTTTGATGCCGAATTTGGTACAGTGATGTAATAATGTGCAACTATGTTGTCACAGTGGGAAATTGTGTTAGCATAAAGGTTGATTGTGCTGCTCTAATGAGGGAATAACATCCACAGAGAATTCTCTGGTCATAATGGGGAATTGAGAA
>PVJX010032133.1:0-20646 GCA_004027295.1 Dolichotis patagonum | reverse complement strand
TGAGCCCCATGGACGCAGACATGGATAAGGCTGCTCTCTGCTTCTGATGGAAACCAGAACAACACCCATGGTGACCCCATGGCTCTGGGCTTCCCCCTGAAGGTGGGGGAGGTTAGCTTGAGAGAAACAACTCAGACGCAGGAAGGAACCAAGGGACAGGAAGAGTGAGCCCTGGAGACTCATAAGTAAGTGCCATTGTTTTCTGAGAGGTCTGAGTCAGAGAGGTGGAGGGCAGTGGAAGCCACAGAGGCGCTCAGACAGACCCCATCCAGGTCCTGTTGGGTCTCCAGTGACTTTCCTGCAGGTGTTCTTCACCGCCACTGGGAGAGGACAGGCAGCTGGGAGGCAGCCAGGAAGAATGCTCATCTTTGTCTCTGCGTCCACACCCAAACCCACAAGTGGAGAACTCCCAGGCGGAGACGCCAACCTCACACACAGAGGAGGAAGCCACAGGTGCAGCAGGAGGACTCCAGACAGAGAAGAGAAGGCTGGTCAGACACACGGAGCCAGGTCAGTCTTTAACGAGGCCTGGCAATGCCCAGGGTAGAGCTCCAGGGAGTGCCTGCTCTCAAAGAGGAAACCACCCCCGAATGGCCTGCAACACTGGAGGAAGGCATAAGCCACCGACTCCATCGCAGACAGATCACGTGCTCTTCGGTAAAACTGGAAAGACAGCCATCTGGCCTTGCAAACGCCCTTCTGAAACCATCACATTTCCCCAATGCATGCCGGATCCTAAAATGTAGATGGAGCTCAGCTGCATAGACGAGGCTTCCTCCATTGCCACTGTTGCCTCAGAAGCAGAGGATGCTGGCCAAACTCTCACGGCACAAAAGCGCTGTGGTTCTTGTGAATCATTAGGTCACCGCTCGCCTTCAGCTCTAGGGTCTCAGGATCAGGCTGGAAGCAAACCCGGTCACCCACATGGAAGGTGCTGCAGTCCCAAGAGCCAGCAAGAGGGCCAGGGCTTCCTCTTCTAGGCGGTCTCAGTAGGGAAGAACCGCAGTTCTCCTAGCTCTCACTCTCAGCTTGCCTTCTGCGCTTCCCTCCACACTGCGTGTCACCAGTCTCCATGGGTCCTCAGTCCCCTCCTTATTTCCACACATTTCTCTGAATTGACAAAGGAACACTGTTCCCAAATTGAAACTTGTTAACCTTTTAACTTTATTTACCAATTAAATAAGTATTTTATGCAAATCTCCTACCAACATGCGAATGATACCAAAAAAAATGAACAAACAAACAAACAAAGATTATCTATAGGACTCTGCTGTCAAGGTACGAAGAATCTATCAGGAGTATCTAACACCAAGTAGAAAATGAGATGTCGCCACGATAATCGGTATCTGCATGTTGCCTTGTGGTTGGGCAAGAATCTCCTCATTTATGATCTTGCTTAGTTCTTAGAAAAATGCTCTGAGGGGAGAAATTCTTATCCACCCCAAAGCTGGTGCTGCCCAGTGACTTTGTAAAGGCAGCTGTCAGCCAGGAAGCACAAACCTATCTTGAACCCAAGATTTCAACTCTTAAACCCTTCGGCGTTCTTTCCCAAGTAAGGTGATGTAAGCAAAGTACAAAGAAGGTGCTGTTGGAATTCAGAGGCGGAAACACCATGAAAAACCAGAATGTTCTCAAAGCCACATGGCAAATAAGTTTCTTCCCCCGGGCACCTGGTTACAGTGTCTGCAGCAACTGGTTTACCCAACAGTATGACAAGTTCAGCCAACGCGGTCCCTGCCTGCAATTGCACACAGAAGCCACGGGGGTCTCCAGGTTCTCAGCTGCTCTGGAACACCAAAGGTATCTTTACAAAGATGCTGGGGTTGCCAGATTCCTGAGCTGAACAACAAGAGGATGGTCTGGTGAATTTTCAGATTTTTAGCAGGAGACCTGAGAGGTAAAAAGGCAGAGAGGCTAAAATGCCTGAGGGTGACTTAGCAGGAAGTAGCAACATTGGAACTTACTTTTTTTTTCATTCAGCAGATGTTTATTAAGTCCCTGGGTCACTGTGCTAAGTACTGGAGTTTACAAAGTGAGCTAGGTAACCGTGGCAGGCACACGCATGGTCCACAGGTTCCCGCTCCTCAGTCATATATTCCACATCATGTGTTGCTTTTCAGGACCATGAGAGAAACGATGGACAAGCCATTCCAGTTCAGCAGAATTCTGTCTATAATAGACTCCTGGCAACCTGGGTCTTATTGTTCATTCAATAGCATCTTCTAATCCAATTCTCCAAACAAAACTTTGTTCTCAAGAATTTCCTGAGCACGCAGTTTGGGAATTCCTGCTTTGATGGACTTCCAAGCCCTTTGGGGGCCTCCTTGGGAGGCAGTGACAGCTATGGCAAATCTGTCCGTTCTTTTCTCCCAATCAGCCCCAAGCAGCTTTCTCTCTGACCTTCTCAGAGAGATGTTAATCAACTCCTTTTAAAACCAACCCAAAACGTACCATAGCCTCCCCATGGCTGATAACAAAATTAAGAAGCCATTTCTTTCTCCTGGCACTGCCTCTCTCTGCCAGGAAAGAAGTGGATACCAGGAGGGCCTCCCACCAAGCAGGGGTGGAGCAGAACTCTTCTCTCAGCCTTGTATTTTCCATCTTGCAGTTGAACTCTTCCCCTATCTGCATGTCTCAGAGACTGGGCTGTGGAACAAGAGGGTTCATTATTCTGAGGAGCCTGACTTTTCTGTGATCTCTCTTCCTCTTAGACACTTCCATTGCTGCATTGCTCAAGATGCAAAAGCATGCAAAGTAAAAAATAAAATAAAAATAAAAATTTTTTTTTAAAAAAAGCAAAATGAAATCATCCTCCTCTTGAGCTCCTTTATAAGATCAAACATTCTCAGAAAGGAACATGTCTTTCTGAGGTGAAGTGTAGGTAAAGTCACTCGGGGCTCGGGGTCCTGTTCTGTTCACGGATGAGAAGAGGCATGTCCCACACTTCACTGGAGCAGTTCATATGCACAGAGGGCAAAAAACTAAAATAAGGGCTTGATCTTTAGTAAATTATCTAACCTGCTTGGATGTTCAATTCTTCAACTTCCAAATAGTATTCAGATCTATCTGAAACGATTACACTGACTGATAGCTGATCTGCAATAGCTCATTTGGATAATAGCAAAAAAAAAAAAAAAAAAAAAGAAAAGAAAAAAGAAAAAAAGACAAACAGGGTAGAAAAGTTTCCATAAGAATTCCAATTCCCAAAGCAGGAAAAATTTACCCCAGGGAACCAAGGAGACATTCAAATCACAAATGGCCAAAGGCTGGGAGAACATCAAAAGATTGTTTCTGAAGATAAGCTTCTCAGAACTAGAATCCTATTAAACGCTCTTGCCAAAAAGCACTCCATGGTCACAGCAGTTTGGAATACTCCGCAGACAATCACTGCTCTTGGGAAATTCCCAAAGAATATTACCACAGCCAAGGCTTTGAAGGGTTCTATCTCAAACTCTTTAACTTTGTTGAACCCTACCTTTCCAAAACTTATCTGTGCACAGATAATACGTTTTTAAAGCATGTTGTAAAATTTCATAAATTGGAAACACTGCAGAAGAGGAAATAAATCCACCTGGGGAAGCACGATGGGTTCCCAAAAGTGAACGAATGTCCTCAGCGTGTACCTGGCTTCGGGGCACAATGCTGTCATTATTATGTGTCTGTCTAGAGCCTGCCAGACTGAAGTAATAGCTCATGCGTTTTTCTTTCTCTAATTGGCATTCTAAGCCTTGGCACCTGGTCCTTAATCTGAATCACGAGACCCCAGCTCATGTCAAAGTGGACTTTACTGAAGCCACTTGGCCATTTTATACAGAGCAGACTTTTTTTTTAATAGCCTTCTAGGCCTGTAGCTCCTACTCCTCAGCCCAGTGCCCACTCCCTGCAACCATATTTCATAGCAGCCAGTCTTTGGGTAGAACCTTTAGCTCCTCTTCAGGTGGTGCAGCAGCCAGTGTAAATATAATCTCTTGGGACAGCAGCAGCGACCCGAAGGTATCAGTATTGAAAGACAGTTGCTGGCACATTGCAGCTGGGACGAGAGAAGACAGAAGTGGAAAGGGGGCTGAGACACAGAGGGGAGCTGTCCTCCTCCTATTCGGAAAATGAGCCCGAGGAGCATCTCCGGAAGCTGACACAGGCAGCCCGGTGGACTCAGAACTGTCCAAAGGCCTGAGACATCAGTTCAGGTGGGAGGCGTGGCTGGGTTTCCACGATCCATTCTCAATTTAGCACAGACACATGCCCCGCTGTCACCATGGCAGCTCACAGTTTTTTTCAGCATTTCCGGGCTGGCTTCCTCCTGGATTCTGGCTCTGAAACTTTTAAGAGGCTATTTCCCACCAGCCATGGCGGTGCACACCTGTGGCCCCAGCACTGTGGGAGGCTGAGGGAGGAGGGTGGGAAGCTTGACCCTGGCCTGAGCAACCTAGCGACTTAGTGTGACCAGGTCACAAGCTTTAAAACCGGCACTGGGGATGGAGCCCACTGCAAAGGCCCTAGGTTCCGTCTTCTCGGGAGAACTGGAATCAAGTGGGCCGCAGGTTAGCTAAGGTTCCTTTTAGCTTTTCATTCATTTGTTCATCCTTGTGCCAGGAATGGTGCCAGGCACAGAGTCCGCATGGGTGGCCCTGATAGTCACCATGGGAGATAGATCATTGACAGGGCAAATTCACCAAGCAATGCATCGCCAGATAAAAATTGCTTTGCGTAAAAAAATTAGGTGCTTTTTAGAAGAGATCATAGGGATATCTGTCACTCCACAGTGCTTCTCATACTCAGGGACAGGATGGGGAATGGCGGAATGAGAACATAAACATGCAGGGACATTCAGCAAGGTGCCTGCAGACACACAGCGGGCTCAGCTCCTGCACCCTGGATGATCACGGTTCCCGAGGAGATCTTTCGCTGCTTGCAAGCAGCAGGGAGGATGTAGAGTCCTGTGGAACTGCGCAACCGTGAGCCCCATGATTTAAAAGCGACAAAAAAGAAAGAAGAAAAGGAAAAGAGAAAAAAAGGAAGGAAATTGCTCTCACACACACGCACACGCATACATACAACTTCGTTGACAATCTGGCTTGGCCTGACACCCAGCTTGAAAATCTAGGGCAGAACACAAGGGACCTCCCACCAAGAACTACGGCCCATTATTCCTTTGCACATTTTTTAAAGAAGAAAAGGAGGTGGGGAGGAAACTTCTCGGAAGTGCAAATGAGGATTGAGTTGCAGAAAAGCACAGCGCCAGGCGGGCTTCTCAGAGCTACAGGACTTTTGTTCCTCACACGCAGATGCAGTGTGACAAGTCAAGTTCACTACAGTTCAGGTCCCTGCGAACCAAAGGTTCGGTGGGGGCAGCTCCCATATGGGACCTGTGACACAGAGGCTTTGTCACCATGACAGCTGCTGGCAAATATTAATAATACTAGTGGGTGATATTTACACACCCTGCTTCAGTGAAAAACCCGGAGACACAGGATAGTACCTGTGTCCCAACAGACGACCTGCTGATGGGTGACTTTCCCATCAGTATAATGCGGACGGCATGCAGCAAGCCTCCTGACATGGCAGCAGCCCAGGATGGAAAGCTCAAGGGCTGAGACTTAACTTATTAATTCAGGCTTTTCAGAAAACCGTGGAATTGATCTTTAAGGAAAAGCAAAGAGGAAGTAGACGCAGGTCATTAGACAATGGTATGAATCCATAGAATCGGAGCCCAAAGGGAAGCTAGATGCAAACCATGGACCTTGGGTGACAATGACATGCCAGCGAAAGTTCTTCTGGTGTGAGAAATGCACGGTTCTGATGCTAGATGGGGACGGGGATGACTGTGCAGGTGTAGACACAGGGATACATGGGAGTTCTTTGTGCTCTCCACTTGATTCTCCAAGCTAAAACTGCTCTAGAATTAAATATATATTTCTTAAAAAAAGAAGAAGAAGAAATAAAGAGACAATGTTTCCTCATGACAGGCTGGGGTGGGCTCAGTGTAACTTAAGTGCATTACATTAAATCCCAGAGTGTGTTCTGGAGCCTTCCTAGGGGGCAGATCCTGAGAGTTAGGGTGAATTGCCAGCAGGAAGCTGTGTCCTGGAAACCACTCGGGGAAAGGGGGATCCAGAAAGGGAAAGAGACAGCAGGGGTGCCTCGTACAGCTGGTCAGGGCCCTCTGGGAACATAGGCAGGCAGAGGGCCGAGTGTCTCCCACCAGGAACAAGGGAGCTGCAGTTATTCACCACCCTCTGCCCTCCTTCACTGCTGCTCCTGAGGCACTAGGTCCCTCAAACTCGCACCTCGACCTGCAGACCAAGAAAAAACTCCATGAACAGAGAGCCCCAGCATCCCAGCAAGCGGGCAGCCTCAGCAGACAGACCAATGCCAGCAGGAAGGGGATGGACACAGGTGCGCACCTCTGTTGGAGCCCCAAGTACACCCATCTACCTTTAAAAAAATGGACAGAGGGACTCAGGTGTCCACCAAAAGCAACAGAGTTTATCCTTTTGCAGCTCATCCAGGAGAAAAAAGAAATCCCTACAATCGTGGATACCAAAGGCAGGTTCTCAGGACCCATGATTGTCCGTGGCTCCCTCTGCCCAAAGGAGGGGCCCATTGTTTATGACGATCATTAACAGAGATCTCTGGTGAAGACTGAGCCTAATGCTGGGGCCGCAGCAGCCTTGGCAGCCCTGCACAAAGACATCCTCACTGTGGAAATATGCGGCTGTCTTTAAAGCATTTCAGATTTTTAGGAGATATGAGAGCTGCCATGGGGGCACATAATGAGATGTGTCTCATGATGTCGCCTTAAAACAACCGTTTCCTTCGAGGAGGTTCACAGTAATGTAAAACATGTTGTCTGGAGCTGTGAAGTTTTGAAGAGCTGTGGTAACCACAATAACACGGAGGCTTGGCCCTTCATTAATATTCTAGTTAAATACACACCAGTGACAATCAGGCCCGCCTCTTAATGTCCTGGGACAATATTTTTTTTTAACAGTCTTACATTGTCTGCTCTATTGACTGTGTGTTGAGCATGAAAAAAAATAAAGAAAAGGTTCTGTTACCAGAGAAAACAAAAGCGATTCTGCAGAGGCCTCTATGCAGCGTGTACGTTAAGAGTATTACACGGGAATCCACAGAGCAACTGTTTGACAAAGGATTGTAGATGAGATCCCAGGTTGTATGTGAAGGGTAAAAGTGGGACTACCTACAAGCTCTGATTGTTCAAAAACAGTCTTCTCTATTCCTTCCTCTCCTGTTTCTGTATTTACCCACGCCAAACCCAATAGGCTGATGTATCAACCGGAAGTGTTACCAGGTTAAAGAGACGAAAACAACTGCAGGGCAAGAGAGACGGTGGCAATGGGGAGTAGCGCAGAGGAAGAGAGAGACTCAGAGATGAACGTGGAATTTGGCCTCCCTTTTGCAACTGGACATATCTGGGTTTCTTAACTATGGTTTATACAAGCACAGAAATCCTTGGTGAAGAAACGCATTTGCAGAGGTTCAGCGGTTTTGTTTTCTCCTTGCCTCCAATTCGATGACATCATTTCCAACTTTGGTAAAGAACTTTCTGCTCCCATTTAAAAGTTTAAATCTGTTTGAACTGTTAAAAATGTTTAAATACTTTGCATCAAGGATTGCTTTTGGGTTTTGGTTTTCTTACTGTCTGAGCCAAGTATCCAACAGGAAGTAGATAACCTTTGAAGAGCCAGTTTTGCAAACCTTAACCTAAAAGAGGACAGCATCATACCCACCCTGTTTTTCACTGAAGCCAGAGAGCAGACACCACTTCTTCCTGAGGTATCCGTTAGGCAGGGTGCTACACTGTGGAGAAGCACCAAGTGGGGACCTGTCTCCCACCAATGACTTCCTCCAAGTCAGAGTTCATGAAGAACACATATTTTAAATCATTCATTCATACACCAGAAGTTTCTTGAGCACCTGCTCCAGGTCAAGGGATTCATAGCGTGGAAAGGAAGAAGTCCTCACCTCTGTGGCATTCGCATGCTCAGAGATCAGGTCCTGCAGGCACGGTCACTCATTACACTGGGCTGACAGTTCCCTTTCACGTGAGTAACAGGACCTTCTAGACACACAGACACTCTCTCCCAGCTGCCGCGAAGCCATTGTACACTGAGGCTGGCCTCTGTCTTCTAGCTTCTGTCTGTTTCCTTCCAGGCCCTGACCATTTGCACCCCCAGCATCCCAGATGAGTTGTAGATGGGCCAGAAGATTCTCTGCTTCCAAGGGATACTCCTAAACACAAGCTCAGAGGGATCCTTCAAATCCCCTCTCCATAGGATTGAAGAACGACTTTGAAGTTAGACAGACGTGGATTTACATGCAAACCCAGCCACTTCGTAGCTATGAATCCTTTGGATAAGTTGCTTAACTTCCCTAAGCAAGCATCCTTCTTCTATAAAAAGACACAGATACTGTATCAGAACCATGCTACACTCATCCACCAGGCATCCTTAACCCACTCAAGTTGACATACCACGATTAAGTATCACCAATACCAACCTCATAGGTTTCTTATGCAAATTAAAATCTCATTTGTCTATTCTAAGGCTACTTACTATTATACAGGATTCTCTCAGTGCTTATTATTAACATGCAAATTAGACAAAGAGCTCAGTTCACATTTATTGCCTGATCCCTCAACCTAGACAAGTAATCCTCAAATATTAGAGAAGAACATGTTTGACCAACAGATATCCAGCTTTTGCCTCGGATGCTGGCCTCTGCGGACACAGTCATGCATAACTGGCCTACTGTGACTGGGTTAGAATTCATAAAATCTGGACAGCTGAAGTAGTTATTTCCTGTCAAGTACTGTGTGAGCACGTTATAACCCTCATGCCATGGACTGAATATTTATGCCTTTCTCCAAATTCATGTGCTCAAACGCTCACCTTGTTGTGACATTATTATAAGACCAGGCCTTTGGGAGTAATTAGATCTGAAGGTGGATCCCTAATAAACATAGTTAGGGCCCTTACAGAGAGAGAGCTCAGAGAGCTGCTTTACTGTATTTTCACCATATGAAGATTTAAGGAATATTCGGCAATCTACTTGCAGAAGGGGTTCCTTCCTAGAACCCAGCCATGCCAACACTCTGATCTTAGACTTCCAGTCTCCAAAAGTGTGAGAGATAGTTTTCTATCACTTAAGCCACCCAGCATAGGGCAGTCTGTTATTACAACCCAGAGCCCCTAACACACATCATCTCACTTAAATCACATGAGTCATCATTATGTCTGTTTGACAGATGAGCAAACTGAAACTTGAGAAAGTTAGGAAACTTGCCTAAATCCAGTCCATTGTCCAGAAGTGGCACAGCCACAATTTTAGCCCTCAACTGCCTGATCTTTCAGCAAAACTGTCAGGCTCACCATGATAACGTTGCAAATCATATTCTTTACCTTCTGCGCTAAGCAAATGCAAGCCAAGCAAGTGGATGTAGAAAGAAGGACCAACTCAGCCTTTGTCCACAGGTCATGGTGGGAAGCAAACGGAACTGCTCTGAGTTGAGCTGAAAGAAGTGGGGTTCCACCAAGAGAAAGTTTTATTTCAAATGGAAAGGATTTCAAATGGAGATCATTTTAGAATTCTTCAGGCCCCATCTCTCCAGGACCTTTGCTTGTGATATAGGTAAGGGGAGAGAGAGAGCTAGGGGATATCCTCTGCCAGTAAAAGTGATTTTCTAGATGGTGTCTCAGTGAACCACCAATCTGTGTCACAGAACTTCGCAGCAATTCTTGTCAGAAGGCAGAATTTTCTCTTCGTAGGTTGTGACTAGTTGTAAAACAAAGCGACTTAGACTCACAGCTGTCGTTTAGAGACTCCAACGATGAAGAATCACAAAGCCATTGAACATCAAAGGCCACATCTGGTTTCCATTAAGAAGCAGGCAGGCAACTGACAAGAGGTACAGTTGTTCTCTTATCTGCTGTCTTGCCTACACTGGTCTTGTGGGCGGTCTGAAACTCTGACTCTCGCCCTTTGTCCGATACCAGTTCCTTTTTCTGGAATTCATCCCTAATCTTTGCCGTCATCCCACGCATCAGCATCTAATTTTCTGCTAAGTTCTCTTTCAGATCTGACCCCACTTCCACAGCAGACGCCTGGCACCAGCTCCTTCCTAATTCATTCATGGTCCCGGATTTTGAACGTTATTTGGTTACTCACTGGCCCTCACATGATTCTTTACGTGGCTGGTTTCCCACTGCGTTTGAAGACACCGTCTTTGGCCTTAGTCCATCCCACTCTGCATAGTGTCTTCAACTAAAAGTAAAGAAGAATGGGAATTGTTGCAAGAACTGGGCTGTATTACTGGAGGAAAAAAGATCCAAAGAGGCTGCCCATGTGGAAGAAATTCTAGATTTATTCCATGGCTCTGGACAAAAATTTAAAAACAAATGGCAAGACCATGTTTTGTTTGATATAAAGAACTTTCTAACCATTAGTGTTGTTCAAAATGGATTATACTGCTACTGTAAGCTGAGTTTTCCTATGACATTTAATGACCACTCCATGAAAATGTTGAAGAGATTCATGAATCAAATAAAAGCTAGTTTAAGAACAGCGAAGGCCTGCCAACTTTTGCAATACTGTGATTTAAAATATGGAAATTGTTTTTCTTAGCCAGTGGGTGAAAGTACGACTCTCAATAAAACTCTTCCTGGGACATTTCCTGAATCATCTCTTGGTTCTTTCTTCTTTTTATGTAGTCGGTTTGGAATCCTGGTGAGTCTGTGTGTTTCAAAGACAGACACGACTGCATTGTACAGTGGTTGGAAAGCTCGCCTTACTCTGCTAGACACAAGTGCTTTCCAGAAGGACAGGACCCATGGGTCTTCCAGAGATTCCAGTCAGCATCTCAGAGGAAACTGCTCGCGGCTTAAAGCCGAGTCCTAATTACAGTACTGAAGAAGGCCACTGTTAGGATCCATTGCCTACCTCCAGGGGAAAAGTTTTTGGTTTCAAGTTACAATCATTTAAAATGCCGATGCTATCTTCACAGGACATAACCTTAGGCTCCACTCAGAAACCAGGAGAAATTCCATGGAAATCATTTCATGTTCTCAGTGGATTGGGATGTCTCTGGAATAACAACCCCCCGCCCCCAGTTCAGGGGATTTAAAACACAAGTAGAGACATTTCTCTTTTGTTACTTGACACACTGTCACTATCCAGACCAAAACACAAAAGAAGACCATGGGTCTCTATGGCACAGAAGGACCCCCAAAGACTAAGTGTTGACGGCCTGCTCTCCAGCCCCTGGACTTACAGCATGGTAATAAAACCTTTAAGAGGTGATGCTTAGTGACAGTAAGTGAGCCCTCCTCTTCCTTTCTCTTCACTTCCTGGTCACCAAAAATAGGCATCTTTCCCCACAGTGCTCTCACAGCATGATGTCCTGCCTGGCCACAAACCCGAATGAGTGAGACTTGACAACCATGGGCTGAAACCTCCAAAGCCATCAGCCAACACAAGCTGTCTTCCTTTTAAGTTGATTGTCTCTGGCATTTTGTTGCAGTAACTAACACACTTAACATTCCAAAACCTCTGCCTTTAATAAAAAAAAAATTATTCTTCAAGCTGTGAGTTGATATATTTCACAGTAAGGGCTCTTTTTTCTTATGAAACATTTCTATAAAGAAATATCTCATTTCGATTGGATGGAACAGTGTGCAGCCATTAAACAATATGTTCATAAAGAATTTATGGTGATGGTGGTATTATTATTGCTGCTAACTGGGAGAAAAATCTGCAAGATAAAGTTTATTAATGAAAAAAAAACATGTATGAGATTGCAGAATGGTTGTCAGGTCAGGGGACCTCAGTAAAACCATCCTTCTATCATTGCTTTTGCTCTACATGCACAAAATGACTGATGAGATATTTTAAAGGAAGATCAAATGAAAGATTTCATTCAAAAATAGGATACATACATTTGTGGGATAAAAGATGGAGCAGGAATGCAAAACGATGGACGGACTGAAGTCTCAGGACTGCTAGGCTCTGAGCTGAAACAGACCAAAACAGACCAAAGCAGACGTTTATCTCCATCTGGGTAAAATGTGACCAGGTCATATCCCAGTGCGTGAAACCTGGGCCAGGAGTAGCTTCTCTCATTTGCTTTACTCTAGAGGAGGCACAAAAATAAAAATAAGTCAGGCTACCAGGAGTGGTGCCCTGTAACCCCAGCTACTCCAGAGACTGAAGCAGGAAGGTTGCAAGTTCAAGGCCAGCCTGAGTGATTTAATGAGATTCTGTCTTGAATGAAAAGTAAAAAGGGCTGGGGTTATAGCTCAGTGATGGAGCGATTGCCCAGCATTTGTGAGCCCCTACATTCAATCAGGCATCTTGAAAAACAAGGAGGAGGAGAAGGAGGAAGAGGAGAAGGAGATGGTGGAGAAGCAGGAGGAGGAGAAGAAGGAGGAGGAGAAGGAGGAGGAGGAGAAGAAGAAGAAGGAGAAGGAGAAGGAGGAGGGGAAGGAGGAGGAAGAAAAGAAAAAGAAGGAGATAGAGGAGAAGCAGGAGGAGGAGGAGGAGGAGGGGAAGGAGGAGAAGGAAGAGAAGGAAAAGGAGAAGGAGGAAGAAAAGAAAAATAAGGAGATGGAGGAGAAGAAGAAGGAGGAGAAGGAGGAGAAGGAGACAGAGACGGAGACGGAAAAGGAGAAGGAGAAGCAGAAGGAGAAGGAGCACAAGCCTGCATCTAAAACAAGTACATCTCAAAAGACGCAGGTCTGGAAGGGTTGGTACCGGGCATCAGCCTGGACTGCCCTGATTCTGTGACAGAGCAGAGGGACCCCAGTATTACTCTGTATTAGTTTCCTAAAGCTAACAGACCAAAACAAAGTCCTGCCACTGGTGTGGTTACTTAAAACAACAGAAATGTCTTCTCTCTTTGTCTGGACTTTCAAAATCAAGGCACCAGCCAGACTAGGCTCCTTCCAAAGGTTTTGGGGTGAATCTTTTCATGGTTCATTCAGCTTTTAGAGACCCCTGGTATTTTCTGGCTTGTGGCTGTTCCACTTCAACTTTTCCTTTATATTTCATGTAGCTCTGTCTTCCTGTGAAAACCTCCCTCCCTCTTTCTCTTATAAAGGATTAGAGACACCCTAATCTAGTATAATCTCATGCTGGCTGCATCTGCAAAGGCCCTGTTTCTAAATAAAGCCACATTCACAGGTGCCTGAGTTAAAACTTAATATAACTTCTTAAGGAACAAAGTGAACCCACAACACATTCTGAGGCAAGAATTCCCTCAACTACCTTTATTAGACCTGTTCTGGGCTAGGTGAGTGAATGAAATTGTAAAACCATTAAATAAAAACAGAATAACTTAACATACATACACCCACACATGAAAGCAGAAATAAAAGTTTCAAAATGTATACTGAACTACAATGCTGTAAAAGTGAAACAATAAAGAAATTATTGAGTGCAAATTTATCCCAAGATGATAGCCCAGAAATATCAGACCAAAGAGAATAAAGAAAGTCCTGTTGCCTGTTGAAAAGATCAAGAAATTATTAAGCAGGCAGAAGCCAAACAAGAACAAGAATCTATGGGGAAAAAAACAATTAAGCCTAAGAAATAAAAATTATGGGCACTGAAGTAAAATCAGCATGACTGAATGAGTTTCTGGACCATTCCTAGTTGAAGAGAGACTTCATTAGCTAGAAAGTAATCCCATGGAAGTCATCCAGAAAATGACACTGAGAGCCAACATGATTTTTAAAATTTTTTTAGAAAAACAGTGATGATACATGGGAAAGAGAAAAGAGTCTCCAATATCTAATTAACAAGAATCCACAAGGTAGAGAGCAGCAGACCAAAAGGCAATACTTGAAATAAATTTCCTGAGCATGGTGAAGAAGACAGATATCGGTTCTCACAGCAATAGTGCCTTTTGACAATGAGAAATAAATCCATATCATTAGGCTATAATGATAAGAAGACAATTTCAGAAAGAGTCAGAGAAGACATCAATTATACACAAACAAGTAAGACCTGGCCCTGGAAAGGACTTTCAAGCTGTGACTCTAAGTGGGCTGTGGGCTGGGCAGTACCACACAGCAGTGGGGGAAAGAAAGCACCAGCGCATAGACCTTTGTACCCCATGAAACTCTGGTTCAGAGGTGATGGCAAAATAAATATTTCTACACACAGGAAAGGCTTGGAGTATTTGCCACCCAAAGACACTTTCTGAAAGAAATACTGAAGAATATGCTTCAGCAAAAAGAAAGATAAACTCATAAGAAGAATGTGAGGTAAGAGAAAAGAAGAGTGACATAAAAATACAAAAAAGATGTGATAATACCAGCCAACAAGATTAGCTACTTGCTGTGAGACATCATCACTATGTTTTGTATCTAAAAGACATAAAACTACAACTCTCAGCACCATAGTTGGAAGGGAGAGGTGCAGGTGGTCATTGCCATTTGCTAGGACTCTCAGGAGTAGAAACAAAGAATCATAAAACCACAAATGTAAGAACGCATGGAAAGAAATAAAGTGAAATATTGGTTATCATTAAGCCCAGGAAATTATATGACTTGTTCTTCCCTTTTTCTTCTCCTCTATATTGTTTTCTAAAACAAACATAGAATCATTTCATGAAGCAAATGTTCACTGTCTGCACACAATCACTTCTCATCTCCTCTTCTCTTGTGTTCCCCTTTCCTGAAGAGATGTCCATTCCTTGAAAGTAGAAATGACAGTGCTGGGATCACCAGCCACACGACGTCTCGGACTATCTCAGGAGCATGTGTCTAACTTGGTTCAAGCTATCGTAACAAAACACATGACACTCAGTGGCTTCACAAAATTAACAAAGTAAATTTCTCACCTTTCTGGAAACTGAGAAGACCAAGGCCAAAGTGACTGAGGACTTGGACCCTGGGAAGGGGCTTTCATTCTGATTAAAGATGTAGCCACGTCCTCTCTTAGTCTTTTCTCAGTATGAAGATAAATAGAGGATAGATAGATGATAGATAGATAGATAGATAGATAGATAGATAGATAGATAGATAAGAGAGAGAGAGAGGATCTTCTTCTTTAGGGCTATCAATCTGGGACCTCTCCTTTATGATCTCATTTAACCTTTATGACTTTAAAAATCCCTAGCACCAATACATTCACACTGGGGCTGCAGTGTGTGACTCTGGAGGGTCTGTAATAGATTCTACCTAGGCATCTCCCTGAAGTCTCATGCACTCATGGATGGGCTTTGGGGAGGCGATTAGATCACGGGTGTGTGGTGCTAGATGAAGGATATGATACTCAATTAGTCCACCGATGCATTTAGCATGCTTCCGGGTGCAGCCAAATGGACTTATGAAGAGGGAAGCCCCACCCTCAGTGTGGGTGGCACCAACCAATACGTTTGGAGCTTGGGTGGAAGAAAAAGGGAGAGAAAGAAGGCTCACTGCTTCCTGCCTCATGCTCACCATACCATGAATTGTTTTTTGTCTCCCATGTCCCCTCTGATATGCTGTCCTGTCTTGGACAGAAACCTCCGTAAGCCATGAGTTAAAATAAATCTTTCCTCGCTTAACTTATGGGTGTCAGCTATTATACTGCAGCAAAGAGAAAAATAACTAAGACAGGGACAAAATTCAGTCCATAGCAACGGGTGTCGTGGCACTGTTTGTCAAACCCCAATCATTCTATATTCTCCAAGAATCTACACAGAAAGCCCTCACATCTGCCCAAAGTAAAGAAAATTTACTTTTGTGATATCCAAATGCATTTTGGACATAAAATAGCAAATAAAAAACTTGTCAGGAAGTAGCAGGAGCAGCCCCGGCAGGTGTGAGCACTGCTGGCATCTTCCCTGATCCTCGTCTTTCTATGACACAAAGATAAATGCTTGTATGTGTCAGGCGGTGGTACATCCTTTAGAAGAACTAAAGCAGAGTGTTTGGATGCCTACAGCTGGTGATCAGCTGGCAGGGTCCTGAAGGGCCTGCAGACACAGAGGCCTTGGTATGGATATTTGATTGAAGAACACTGCAGGCAAAAGGAGTGGCCAAGTGCAGCCCACCCTGGGCCTGTGCCACCAAGAGTAAGGGGACCCGAGACAGGAATAGAAAGTGAGGGAGATGGGATGAGACACACCAGGCTGGGCCCTGTGTAGTCCTCAGGCCCTTGGAAGACCTTTGGCTGTCACCCCAAGTGAATGAGGAGCCATCGAAGAGAGGCACAATCTGGCCTAATGTACCAAATGGTCACTGGGAGTTTGTACTGAGAATTTCTAGACTTGGCCAGTGCAAGGGTGGGAGTGCAGAGGCCTTGCGATATCCCAGGAAGAAATGAAGGCCACCTAGACACCGGGGAAAGCGCACAAGTCTGAAGAGTGTTCAGATTCTGAGATACAGTCTTCAGTCCTCAGCATACGCGGGGTCACATCCATGGACTTGACCAACCAAATTCAAAGGTATTTTTTAAAAAATCACAACTATGCTGAAAATGCAGACTTTTTTCTTCATCATTGTTCTCTAAACATACAGTAAAACAACCATTTTCATAGCATTTACATTGTATTATGTATCATAAGTAAGGTAGCAATGATTTAACCTCTCTGGGAAATGTGTGTAGGTTCTCTGCAATCGCTGTGCTGTTTCATATCAAGATTGAGTGTGGGGACTCTGCTATCAGCACACAGGGTGGGGAAGCAGGGGGAATTTTTTTTTTCTTTTGACACAGTGTCTCCCTATGTAACACAGGCTACCTGTAAACTCTCAGCAGCGCTCTTACTGCGGTCTCTTGAGTGCTTGAATTAGAGGCGAGCCCCACTGCAACCCAGCTGGGACACCCAAGTCATGGAGGGAGGTGCATTTCCACCCACGTCATCTCCTCCGGGATAGAACTGCACACATCTTCCTCTTGGGAGGCAAACTCCTTCTACAGACTTCTGAGATTCACAGCCTGGCTTGCTCTTTCTGGTCCCCACTGAGGAGCCAAAGGCAGGCGTGGGAAACAAGAAGCCTCTGAGGAATGCAAACTTGGGTTGGAAGAATACCATTGGTGCAGTGTGGAGACAGTGTTAAATCCACCCTAACTCTTTTGTGATCTGCGCTTGCACCCTCGAAAATTCTGCAGGCGCATTCTGCTATCTGGCATCACCTCCCCAGTCTCTTCCTATTTCTCATCCCTACTCCTGCACAGTAATCAGAGGTCTGCCAAGAGGAAGGAGAATCTTGTGCAGCTAAGCACAGCATACTCTTTGGAAACTGTCCCTCCTATGTTCCTGTGGAGGCCACGTCACACACATCTGCAAGGCCGTGTCTGTTCTCAGGCAGCCATTACGCCAGCAGTAGAATTTTTTTTAAATTGTCTCTTTTCCTGTCTGGTTTACTGCTCTGAATTTCTTTTTCTTTACCCAACACTCTGGCTGATAGAGTCAGACCTAAACCCTAACCAGAGCTCAATAAATTGAACCAAAGTTATATTCTAAAGAGAAAAATAATAAAGAACACCATCTTATTATATCTCTTCCATGCAAAATCCTGTGCTACAGTGGATCTACTAGCCAACCAGTTTTACATTTCAGAGAGGAAAAAAAAAATAAAATAAAGCACAAAGAGGCATTCTAGATAACAGTGAGGGGAGAGTTCTTACCATAGGGTGTTGGCAGACTGCCGCCCTGAGCACATTTAACGTTTTCAAACAGTGCTTACCCAATGCTTTCCTTAATCCCATTAAATGAAAACTTTTTTTAATTTTAAAATTAAATTTCCTGTATTTCCTGATCGTCTTCCAAGTTAGTCTCATTGCCTCCTCTCTCTGGGTCCCAGGGCACTTCTGTAACAAGAGTGGTGTTAGCCCCCTGGACAGACTCCAGGTGGTACAGTGGCCCTCAGCCTGGCCCTATGCCCCTGGGGTTTTCCAGTGGGTGCAGGTTGTTTTCTTACTTCCTGTTCTACGGAGCACAAGCACTGCCCTAAAGCCTGCGCCTCACAGCTGCGACCTTCCCCCGCACATGTGCGGGCTCCCTGCATTCGCTTCCCTCCTATAATCCAAGCGCACTTTCCAACCTTCGTTAATCCCTCAAACCAAACACAGGCAGATTTCGAGCATACTCCTTCAACACGATACATTTATTTACAAACTACGTCTTTTGTACCTAACTGCATAAGGTAAAATCAAAAGGGTCAATTAAAATAAGAAATGCTAATTTTGCCTATTTTAAAGATAGGGCACCCAAAAGTACATGTATTTTTAAAATTAAAATATTTAACACACAGTGACTAAATATTTGGCATTACTTTTGAAAAGCTTAGTGATGCCACAATTCAATTTGATGCATTTTTTTTTCCTTTCTGTTTGATGGGACATTTAGTATCTTGGGCATTCAAAGCCGAAAAAAGGTGGGCACACACCTGCATACTTCCCTGTGGAAGAAATGCCTGTGTGGCTACAATTCTACTCTCCTGTTTATTGCCTAAGTATTAATTATGCAAAGGTTTTAGTTGAAACTTGCCTGGTAAGTTTTCATCTTCTCTTTGCCACTCATTTTTGCTTGGGAACTAACTGGAAAACGCTGTACTTTTACATTTTTTCATGGCTAGGTTAAGACTCAGTGAAACTCTAGACTTCCAAACAGGTGAGGAAATTCTATCTCCATGTTTTTTAAACAGTAGACATAAATTTTTTTTATCAACAAGACATGGAATCATTTTTTGGCGGCAAAAGCACTTGAAGCACAATCTGGTTTCTAAATATGTATCTTGGAAATTTGTTCTCCACAGCAAGAGTTTAGTTTGGGGGGAAAATGTTAATTCTTACTTAGTTTCAAAATATCACTTATCTGATGCAGCAATGTTATAATTTACATTTGTGCAAAACCCGTGTTGAAAATCCCCGTCGTAGACTTAGTTAAGGTGGGCCTTTGGGGGAATGAGTAAGTCATAAGGGTTCTGCTCTGATGTGGGAATTAACATCCTCATAAAAGAGGTTTTAAAATGTACCTTGATTTTATTTCTGCCTCCTGTAGTGGGAGAACACAACGTTCCGCTCTGCAGAGGACTCAATGATGAGCAGAGACGGGGCCTTCTCAGATGCTGAACCCGCTGTTACCTCGCTCTTGGGCTTGTTTCCTCCAGAGCTGTAAGAAACACATTTTTTTCTCTTTACAAGACATCCAGTCAGGTATTTCATTATAGTAGCACAAGTCAACTAAGACAGGTTAAACGTATTTTCAGAATTATCACTTAAGTAGCATTCTAGTGAGAGTTACTCGATATCACTTTGGAATATTTGTGATTACATTAAAAAATTTAAACGAGCCATTCATCTTTAAATTTGATAGCTCAAGAAATTTATTAGCAGACCATTGTTGAAATTTCTTGCAGTACAAAACGTGAACTGACCATCTCAGTGCAAGATGGTAAGTCTCTACTGTGGTAGATTTTCCAGTGAGACAGAGGGAGGGAGGGATGGGAGGAGGGAGACAGAAAGGGAAAGACATTTTAAGGATTCCACACAACTGTAGGGCTGGCAAGTTTGAAATTGACCAAGCAGCCTTCAACCTGCAGCAAGAGTTAAAGTGGCCAGGCACTGAATTCCGCCAGGCAGCAGGCTGAATGCAGGGACAGGGCTTTTTCTCCAGTCTCCGGACACTGCTCCTCCAGTCTTCACCCTTACAATTGTCAGTGGACATTAAGTCCCCATTAAGGAAGACAACCTGCTTCACTCATTTCTACTAGCTAAAATATTAATCACTTCTGAGGTGGCTTCACAGCGCATCTAGACTGGCATTTGTTCAAACAACTGGGCACTGAAGCCCAGCCATGGGACCGACAAAATTCATTACATGTATGCAAGTACTTTTTAAATAATAAGTGTGTGCACATGCTCACATTTATAAAATTGAATTCACTGCATGAATGCATCACATAGTGATATCCTGGGAGCAATAAAGCAAGAAAGCCATCAGTCTGCACTGAGGTGTCCCGCTGTCACTTGAAAAGCCAAGGTTGCCATATATGGCCCACCCACACAGTGCCAAGTGAAGTACTTAACTGTAGTTTTTCAGATTAAAATGTAGGTAAACAGGAACTGGCATCATTCGTGGACTATAGGGGAGGAGAACAAGAAGTCAGCAGGAAACTAAGACCTCCCGTGAGTCAGCACCATGTGTGGGCTGACTGGGGAAGAGCCAGACGCCAGCCCCTTTCAGAGCACAGGCAGGGAGACATGAAGAGCCCATGTTCCTTCCTCCTCTCCCCACCACAAGTGAACAGCTGATCTGGAGAAACGCAGGCTGTGATCATAGCTAATGAGGTAAATACAACTTAATGCTTGTAGCACTTAGCATGTCACTGACTTTACAAGCCTAAAGCTGGTGTTCTGATCATCTATTCAGAGGACAACAATACACACTATAGCATGTATGAGGGATCTCCTTCTGAGGGTGGTGGCCATTATTAATTCCCTATTATCTTGTTTTGAAATACAATATCATTCTCATTAATTTGTTGGGTTGGGTTTTATTCTGTTTTATCTTGTTTGATTTTGTTGTATCCGATGGCACGGCAGCTATTTCAAAGATAACAAGATATGTTATGGTAGCCATTTTGGATTTACTATGATCTTGTTTTGAAGTCCTGTACTGCATTCATTGTTTTTTTT
>PVJX010032132.1:0-20653 GCA_004027295.1 Dolichotis patagonum | reverse complement strand
TCAGATGAAGAAATACGAATGGCAAATAAATACATGAAAAAATGTTCATCATCATTAGTCATGAGAGAAATGCAAATTAAAACCACACTGAGATTCCATCTCACTCCAGAAAGAATGGCCAAGATAGAAAACACTATCAACAACAAGTGTTGGAGAGGCTGTGGGGAAAAAGGAACTCTTCTGCACTGTTGGTGGGAGTATAGACTGGTGCAACCACTGTGGAGGTCAGTCTGCAGATTCCTCAAAAAGCTGGGTATGGAAGTCCCATTTGACCCAGCTATTCCACTTCTAGGCATATTTCCAGAAGAACTGAAAACATTGTACCACAGTGATATATGTGCACCCATGTTCATAGCAGCACAATTTGTAATCGCCAGATCTTGGAAACAACCTAAGCGCCCATCAACTGAGGAATGGATAAAAAAGTTGTGGCATTTTTATACAATGGAGTACTACTCAGCTATAAAGAATGATCACATTGAGATATTTATAAATAAACGGACATGACTTGAGACCATTCTCTTAAGCGAAATAAACCAAACTCACAAGGCTAAATATCATATAGTTTTCCTAGTATGAGATTTGATAAGAGTATATAAGACTTTATTGTAAGCATGAGTCCCCATGTCATAGCTTTGCAGTCTTTCAAAGTTTTCAATATTCAGTTGGAATTGTTTTATCCTGTTTTGTTTGACTATATCATACGTGATGATATGAACAGCTGTTTTGAAGAAAACAAAACAGTATGACAGCTATTGCTGATTTAATATCATCCTTCTTAGAAGTCCTACCATGCTTCTTTTGTTCTATTACCATTGGTTCTATCTATTACATTGTGTCTTATTGGAATTTGAATATGTGTGATAGTTTAAACAAAATTTTTTTTTATTGAAAATGAGATATTATAGTACCCATTGATCATTTTCTGTTATTTGGTTCAGAAATCCCCGTAATTTTTTCACTCTGTGCATGGCTTTATACTGTTGTGTTATGTTTGATATTATTGTATTTGAAACTATGCTCAACTATAGCAGAGTATGAGATATCGTGTTAGCTACTGTTGTTGTCCAGTTGTCTTAATGTAAAGTACTGTGTTGCCTGTGTTATCCTGTTCTGATCTGCTCTGTACTGCCCCCTTTTGTTTTATTCTCTTTCAAATAAAAATAATTTAAAAAACAGATTCAATACATAATTAAGATCTTGCAATACATGTCATTCCTTGCCTGGGTGATGTCAATTGATATAATAATCTCTAGTTCTATGCATGTAATCACAGATGAATGATTTTATTGTGTAAGTCTGGAGAATATTCCATTGCATGTTTGTATCATCCTTTCATGTGATCATCAGCTCAAGGGAAGTTAGGCTATTTATAATTTAAGGCTATTGTAAATAGTGTTGTAATAAACATGGAAAAGCAGATGTCGCCTAGGCTGATTTTAGTTCTCTGGTATATAGAACCAGTTGTGTGATTGCTATTTCAAAAGATGTTTTTATTTCTAATTAATTAAGAATATTTATGTTGTTGTCTATAATATTTATACTAATTTAGCTTTCCACCAACAGCATGCAAGAATTCCTTCTTCTCTTTGGATCACCTTTATAAACTGTATTTCATAATATAAACTTTCATTTTCTTTTCCTTGTGACTGTTTCACATTTGCTTTCTTTCTGTTTTTCTGGTTCCTTGAGATATAGTGATAGCTTTTGTATTTGAGCTACTTTTGTTTGTTTTGATGTGGGCTTGTATTGCTGTAAACTTTCCATAGTGGCTTTACCTCACTTTTGTGTTGGTATTCTGTGCTGGCATTTTGCATTTTTTTCAATACATTTTATAATTTTCTTTATTTTTTCCCATCGTCTATTGTGCATTATTCAAATTATACACCACTGAGAGACAATAACCAACATACACAATTTAAAGGAGGAGAGAGTTAATTTAGCTTCCCAGTTACAAGGAATTGAGTCCATGGTTAGCTGGAGCCAGGCAAAATACAATGGCAGAATAATGTATTAGAGTAAAGCAGTTTAGTTTGTGGTACAGAGAAGGCAGAACAGGGGTAGAGTGTCACAGTAAATAAAGGACCAGGTATTAGTTAGCTAGAGACATCAAGGTCTCACCCTTCTGACCCACCAAGACAATCTCAGAGATGTGTTCTGTTAATGCCCTAGGCAACTTTCAAACCAATCAAGTTGTCACAATGATCTGTGACCACCACATTCTACTGCTTGTCAACTTGACACTCAAATATATCTCCTTAAGCCACTTGTAATTTCGAAACACAAGAAGTTAATAAATATTTCCACCTAAAATGTTACAAGCATCCTGTGTAGAACTGGGAATGCAATAATCTCTTTCCCAAAATCTCAGAAATGTCAGCATTGATAAATGGTCCACGTCAAAATCTCTTCTGAAACTCAGAGCAAACTCTTGCCTCTGAGAACCAAAACAAAGTTACGTAGTGATTCGTGGCACACTTTCCCATTTCCAAAGGGAGAAATTGGGAAATAGAAAACAATTAAAGTAGAACTGCAACCCAGTTTGTCCTTTAGCTCCATGTCCAGCAACTAGGGCAATGGTGTTGAAATATGAATTTTAAAAGGCTTTTGGGGTTCCCACTCATACGACCTTGCTGGTTGCTGATGTAATTTTGGAAAATGATATGAAATTACTTGTTACTGTTATATTTATTGCTGATGTTGAACAAAAATGACAGCATAAAATTTACTATTTTAATGTTTAATTTACTGAATGATATCAAATAATTAAACACACATATATGTGCATAAATATGTTTGTGAAGTCACAAGAGATACCATCTAAGAAACAGGACGGGTTTTTTTGTTTGCTTGTATGTTTTTAGTACTAGGGATTGAATTTATGACCTAGTGACTGTCAGACAGGCACTGTGCTGCTGAGCTACACCTCCAGTCCAGAAATAGGAATTTTAATGAAACTTTTTCCTATGTTGTAAGCAAGGGGCCCCATGTTTTCATTTTGTACTAACTCCTGCCAATTATATTGTGAGAGCATAGGATGAAGCAAGATAAAAGCTTAAAACCAATGATTAGTAGCTTTCGGTGGATTCTGTGGACTCTCAATGTCTGTCAATTTGCTCACCTTTTCTTAAATACTTCTCGATTTACATTACAGAACCATGAGCTACACCATGCCTGGCACAGATGGGTTCTACTTTAGAACTGGATCCCAGTGAAGCAAGCTTTGATTTTGATGTATTCATCTCTAATAACATTCTTTACTATTCATAAAGCACAATGAAAAGTACTTTAACTATTAATAACAACTGTGGAAGAATACAGCATTTTTTTAGGTAACTGAAATTTGCAGAAATTCTTCCAGTAATATACTAATTTCAATTAGTGTTTAAAACTTTCATTACTCATTATTGATTTTTAGCATAATACTTGGCAAAAGGATACAGAATTCATCTATTTTTAAAGAAGTCTTATATAAGTGGAATTTATTTTGAAGTATGGGCTACAGATTCTCTTCACTCACATTCCTTTTAATTTATAATTTGTATGGTTTTGGGGAGGAGGTCTTGCTATTTAGTCCAGACTGTCCTTGAACTCACTATGTAGTGTAGGCTCTCACAGTGATCCACCTGCCTTAACCTCCAAATGCTAGGAATATACTCATCTGCCACCATGCTCATCTTCCTTTTAATTTAAAAAATATTCAAAATTAAGGTTAGGGGTTATGATTATTTGGTATTATTTTTCAGCATTTGGGCATGCATATGATGCCAAGTTCACATGTGAGTCACTAATAGATATGCAAAGAAGAATCTACTTCTTGCTAACAAAAATATTTGTTCAGACATTTTTTGTGTATAAGTGTGATTTCACTACATTATACATTGATGCTCAAATATAAAAAGTAATAAAAATGAGTTGTAATTACATAAAGGTATCTGTTCAACTACTTGTTAAAACTATTTCATTTTATGCTTTCAAAGTTTTCAATTTTGACTAAAATAATAGCATCTTTCAGGTTGGCTCTTTGCTTATCATGATTTATAGTCATAATAAAAATAATATAATTGTACAGTGGTACTTGGCTAGTGGTTATTTAATATTCCAATGATATTTAAATAGATTTTTATGACCATTCAAAGTATTCAGTGAATTTGCTTTTTGGGCAACAAATTATTTCAAAATTTAACCTGTTATTTTCATAAGAATGTAATTATTTTACATCACATTATCTTTTAACTTTGATCTTATATTTATTCCTAACTTCCTGGCTAAAAAAAATGAGAAAGTTAGAAAAAATAAATCATGTTATGTCTTAGATCATATGGTGGAATAATTAGACTAAGGACAACTGCTAGACTATTTTTCATAATGATGTATTTATTTGCAAATTTATACAGTTCTTGAAATAAAATATACCAACCTCTGATACATTCACTTTGAAAAAAACACATTTGTTACAGCCTTTTTATCAATTAATGGAGGCCATTGTTACTAAAATGTAGTGTAGTTTTATACATTGGGTTATATGTTTTAAAACTTTAATTATTACATTTCCAGAAAGATGAAAAACAGTCTTCCCCCAGTGGCTATCTTTGGAGAGGAAGAGCTGAATGCACACACCAGGATTGATTATTGAATCTTTTATTTTCTGACTACTGTTAATATTTACATATTTATTTTATTTTACTATTTGGCTTTTTAAATTTTAGTTTATCAATACATTTTTATTTAATTATGTTTATTGATATGCTTTAGATAAACATAATCATCATATTCATCATTGGTAATTTGCACTTGATGTATCTTGATTCCTGTTTTGTTCCATCCCCTCCACTTCCTTCAACTCCTCTTCTCTTCATTTACCAAAACTTTGTTACCAATTTTCCTACTTTTCTCATCGATTTTCTTTTCCCTTCCCTTCTCTCCTTTCCCTTCTCTACTCTACTTCATTTCCCTCCTCATTTGAACATTTTCTTTCTACTTCATGACATCTACTATAAATTTTGGCCTTTCTATACAGTTTTGGTTTCTCACATCAGGGAAGCAATATTTACACGTGTGTGCAATTCATTTCACTTAAGAGTATGGTCTTGGGTGGGCAGCGCAGCTGATACAGGCCTGCAGGTGCACACATGCCTTTGGCAGGCAGAGTAATCAGCAAGACTGGCAATGAGGAAGTGTCTTAGCACCAGCAAGGAGCCAGCATTTGGGTTCTGGGGAACGCTACCAACAGAAGACAACCCCAGGCCCTACATCCAGAAGCCAAGAACAGCTCCATACTCTTCACAAAGCCTGTGACAAACTTGGCTGGAATACAAGTACAATTCTGGGACCTGACATGGACACTGTCACAGAACTATAAACACTGGAGGTATTTTACTACTTTTATTCTCCACTGTTTGTCTGATTGGCTAACCTTTTTATCTCTGGTTGGATGCCATCTTGTTTTGCTTTGTATTTTAGGATTAAGTGTTTTTGAATTTTTTCTTTTATTCTCTCTTTTTCTCTTCTCCTTTTTTCTTTCTTTTCTTCTTATATTTTCTCCTCTTTCTTCCTTCTTTTTTCACTGTTTTTGTTTTTCTTCTGATGATCCTCTTTCTCTGTCTCCTCAACTACTCGAGTTTAAAGATTCAACAGAGTAAACATTGTCTCTTTCCTTTCTGATTACTCTTTTCTCATTTTATATGAATCTTTCCTTCCTGGATCCTCCAGTTTTCCAAAACTCGAGTGATCATTCTTTCACCTCCTGTTTTGACTGTACCGTATTTGACCTCATTCATCACATTTTCCCTATCCTCTAACTATCTTAACCATCCCAACCCCCGTAAAGGGGAAAATCACTCCATTAAGGGGAAAATCACTGCATACAAATACATACTATATGTTGGATTTTGTCCTACGACATTAGAGTTTGTGCCTGTGATTGAAGGCAGCAGGTTAATGATTGCCATGCTTTGTCAGTAGTTAAGCTGTATTTGAAACTACTGTTGTTGTTAACTGTACTACATTACTCAGGATGTCATATGTGTTATAATCAGTTTTTTTCCCATTTTTTGATAACGCTGTGACTGTATGGAGTCATAACCAAAAACACAGCACAGTATCAAAGGATTAGTACTCAGGCAAATAGTAATTTTGCATCCTTTACAAATTGGAAAGGTAGGTTCTTGGAATACCCTTAAAGAACCACCTTTATAGAAAGCGACTTGAAACCATACTCATAAGTGAAATAAATCAAGCTCACAGTTTAAATATTGTCTCCCTAGTGTAAAAAAAACTGAAAGGGTAATAAGATGTAAAATGTACAGTAGATAGTGTGATAAAGAAAGAGAAAGAAAGTGCTCAAAAGGAAAGAACAGCTGGGATAGGAGAAAGGAGAGAAGGAAGAAGGGAAAAGACTTTCTCTCTCTCATATGCTAAGTAGCTATACTACTAATCTCTATTAGCTCATCCAAGAAAACAGTTTGTGCTTTCATTGTTTGATTGTTTAATCATTTTTTGTGCCTAAATCCTGTAACCTGAACAACTACTTCTAAGATAACAATATGCAGTTAATTATTAATTATTAATTAAGGTTAATTTCCTACTTTTTGAAATTCTATATTGTTACTATTTTTTAAAATAAAATAAAATAAAATAAAATAAAATATAAAATAAAATAAAATAAAATAAAATAAAATAAAATAAAAACAAGAACCACTATGGCCAGGGCTATAGCCCAGTGGCTTAGGGACTTTCTTGGTAAGCGCAAGGTCATGAGTTCAATCCCTGGTACCAAAGGAAAAAAAAAAAAGAAAAAAAGCATATAGTAAAAACCACTTACATTTAGAGTGCATCACAGAAGAACAGACATCTCCTAAGGAAACCTCCATACTAGTAATAAAGCTATCTATCATAAAAGAAAGAAGAGCAAAATATATATGTGATAGATAATTATATTTCTAATCTATCAGTTCATCAAAAACAATGGTTTGTGCATTCATTGTTTGATCATATTTTCATGCCTATATTTTGTACTCTGAGCAACTAATTTGAAGATAGCAATACACAATATATTAACCATTGTTAACCTATTATTTTATTGTAAAATTCTATATCATCTTTTTTGTTCTTTTTTTTAAATAATAAAAATCTATTTATTATAAGAAATTTGACAATCATCAAAATAGCAATTGAAACAAAATTAAAAAAAAAAAAAACAGAAAAGAGTAGAGGACAAAATGTAGAATGGGATGCAACCCCAGAGCCCCAGCCCACCTAAGACAAACCTGGTGCACAGTGAGATAGATAAAATTGGAAGTCAAACACTGGAACTTTCTCAAATGATAGCAATAAATTTGAAAAAAAAGTGGAAAAGGCTACAGAGAAAATAATCTCCCAGATACAAAAAAAAAGATGCTTAAAATCAAAACTATTAGAAAATACATGGATAAAAGACTAGATGAGCTTTGAAAAATAATGGGATCAAAAAATGCCCAACATGGGAAAGAAATGAAATCCACAAAACAGATGCAAACAGAGATTTAAGAGATTAAAAGCTTCATTGAACATATATGTGACAGGCTAAATGGAGAGAATAGAGTATCACATTTTAAAGACAGAATTTCAGCTAGTGATCACACAAAAAAATATCCTAAACTTAGTAAGAGACCATGAAAAAAAATCAAACCAACAGCTACAAGATGAATCAAAGAAGAATAACATAAGGTTGACTGGGGTCAATAAGAAAACTGGAGACAGTGCAAATGACATAAAAAAAAATCTTCACTGAAATAAAGGCAGAAAACTTTTCAAACTTGGGTAAAGAATTTGACATACAAATAATTGAAACATATAAAACTTCAAGTATCCATAACCAAAATAAAAATATAACAAGACATATCATAATCAGGATTGCAGAAATTTAGCACAACAACAGAATATTAAAAGCTGTTGGAGAAAAGAAAAAGATCACGTATAAAGGAAAGTCCATCAGAATCATGGCAGACTTCTCAACACATACACAGAGGTCAAGAAAAATTTTGCATGAAGTATTTCAAACCCTGAAAGTAAACATCTTCCACACCAGACTGATGCATCCTGCAGAGTTATATATCAAAATTAATAGAGAAAAAGATACTTTCATGACAAAGAACAACTGAAGAAATTCATCAGACCATCAGAACAACCCGACAAAGAGTAATGAAAGATATTCTAGAAAAAATAAAAATGATCACAATTTGAAGAACAATAACAGGAAGAAGCCACCAGAAAGGTTAAGAACTAAACAGAGGGGAAAAGCAAGGAATCAACAACAGAAAAATATAACAACAAAGATAAGCCAATATACATCAGTTATAACTATCAATGTAAATGGCCTCATTTCTTTTTTTAACTATTTTTTTAATTTTAAAGAGAATTTTAAAAAGAGGTCAGAACAAAGCAGATCAGAACAGAACAACATAAGCAACACAGCACTTTACAATAAGACAACCAGACATTAACGGTAGCTATCAAAATATCTTTTTCTGTGCTATAGTTGAGCATAGTTTCAAATACAATAATATCAAACATACCAAAATAGTATAAAACCATTTAAAGGAATGAAAGAGTTACAGGGCATTCTGAATCGAATAACAAAGAATGATCAATGGCTACGATAGTATCTCATTTTCAATAAAAAATGTTTATACTATCACATATATTAAAATCCCAATCAGGCACAACATGATAGAACCAATGGTAACAGCAGAGTAGAAGCATGGTAGGACTTCTAAGCTAGATGATATTAAATCAGCAATGGCTGCCATAATGTTTTGTTTTCTTCAAAACAGCTGTTCATATCATCATGCATAATAAAATCAAACAAAACAGAATAAAACCATTCCAACTGATGAATGAAAACATCGAAAGGTTTCAAAGCAATGAAATGGGAAATCATGATTATCATAAAATCTTATATAATCTTACCAACTCTCATACTAGGGAGACTATACGGTATTTACACATGTGAATTTGGTTTATTTTGCTTATGAGTATGGTCTCAAGTTGTGTCCATTTATTTATAAATATCTCAATGTGATCATTCTTTATAGCTGAGCAGTACTCCATTGTATAAAAAGCCACAACTTTTTTATTCATTCCTCAGTTTGGGCACTTAGGTTGTTTCTAAGATCTGGTTATTACAAATTGTGCTGCTATAAACATGGGTGCACATATATCTCTGTGGTATGATGTTTTCAGTTCTCCTGGGAATATGCCTAGAAGTGGAATAGCTGGGTCAAATGGGACTTCCAAACACAACTTTTTGAGGAATCTCCAGACTGACTTCCACAGTGGTTGCACCAGTCTACTCTCCCACAAACAGTGCAGAAGAGTTCCTTTTTCCCCACAGCCTCTCCAGCATTTGTTGTTGGTAGTTTTTTTTATCCTGGTAAATGGCTGCACTTCCAACAATTAAAAGCAGCAGACTGACAAAATGGATCAAGAAATATGATTCAACAATATGCTATATATAAGAAACATATTTGACTCCAGGAGAAATTTCATAGACTGAAAATGAAATGGTGGAAAATTATCAACCATTCAATAGGAGCTCAGAAAAACTCAGGTATAGCTATTCAGTTTGTAGATGATATAAATTTCACACTAAAAATGATCAAGAGTGCTAAAGAAGGTCACTACATATTGTTACGGGAAAATTTCAAGAGCAAGCAGTAACAATCATACATATGTATGCACCAATTATGGGAGCATCCAAGTATGTAAGACAATAGCAGACATCAAAAATCAAATAAGCAATAACAATTGTAATGGGAGATTTTAATACATCATTGTTACAAAGAGATAGACTGACTACACAAAAAATCAGGAAAAAATATCAGAAACGAACTAAACCTGGGAACAAATGGGCTGAGTAGATATTTACAGAGTGTTCCACCCAACATCATCAAAATACACATTCTCCTCAGTTGTACATGTGATGTTCCATATGCTAGCCCACAGAACATTCTTAAGTAAATGCAAAATAATTGAAATTATCTCATACATATTACGTGACCATAGTACAATTAAATTGGAAATTAATGGCAAAATTAGCTACAAAAACAAATGGAAATTAAAGAACACTCTCTTAAACAAAATGAAATTAAAGAAATTAAATAATGTCTACAACAAAAGAAGGATGTAGGTAAAACATACCAGAACTTATGAGATGCAGTGAAGGGAGTCCTAAGAAGGAAATTTACAGCAGTGAACTCTCACATCAGGAAACCAGGATGAGTCCAAATAACCCAAAGTTGCACCTTTACCTTCCTGATAAAGATGAACAAAACAAGCAAAAGCCTATAAAATGCAGGAAATTGCAAAAATCAGAGCAGAAATTAATGCAATGGAAACAAAAAATACAAAGGATTAATAATCCAAAGAATTGATTCTATGAATAATAAACAAAACTGATAAACCCTTAGACAACCTTACCAAAACAAAGGAAAGAAAATACACAAATTCATGCATTAAAGAATGAAAAGGGTGAAATCACTACAGGTTCAGTGGAAATTCAGATCATTAGTATCTGCTTTGAAAGTTTTTACTCTCATAGAATGGAAAACACAGAAAAATGGTCAGATTCCTAGAAACATGAATGACCAAATCCAAAACAAGAAGATATAAAAATTTTGAATAACAGTATCAGTTGATGAAATTTAAAATGTAACTAAAACCTTACCAATGAAGAAAACTGCAGGTCCTGATGAATTTACTGCTGAATTCTTCAAGAAATTTAGAGGTTTACTGTCAATACTTCTTGAAGTCTTTAATGAAATTGAAAGTTTAGCAACACTCCCTTACTCATTCCTGGAGGCAAGTATTACCCTAACATCAAAACCAGAAAAAAAATACAACCAGAAAAGAGAACTATAGGCCTGTATCCCAAATGCATATATATAAACATCCTCAATAAGATACTAGGAAACAGAATGCAACAAATCATCAAGAAGATTATATGCCATGACCAAGTGCAATTCACCACAGAAATGCAGGAATGATTTGATATTTACAAGTCAATAAATGTAATACACTGTATCAACAGAGCCAAAGAGAAAAATTACATGATCACTTAATAGATGCAGAAAAAGCTTCTACAAACTCCAACACTCATTCAAGATAAAAACCCAATAGAAAATCAAGATAATCTTTATATCAATCTGATAAAAGTCATTTATGGGAAAGGGACAGCCAACATCATAGTAAATGGACAAAACCTAAAAGCTTTCACTCTAAAATCAGGAATAACACAAGGATATCCACTATTTCCACTCCTATTCAGTATAAGTCTCAAAACATTAGCCAGAGCAATTAGACAAGAAAAAGAAATAGAAGAAATAAGGATAGGTAAGGAAAAAGTTAAATTATCATTATTTGCAGATGGGATGATAATCTGTATAAAAGACCCCTAAAACTCCAGTAAAAAAACCACATAATTTAATAACCAAATTCAGTAGCATAGCTGTATACAAAATCAACACTCAAAACCCAATAGCATTCCTGTATACACACATCAAACTCACTGAGAGAGAAATTAGGGAAACCACACCCTTTACAATAGCATCCAAAAACAAAACAAGATACTTAGGAATCAACTTAACAAATGAAGTAAAAATCTATAGATTGAAAATTACAGTACTCTGAAAAAGCAGACTGAAGAAGTTATCAGAAAATGGAAAGATAACCTTTTCTCTTGAATAGGAAGACCCAACATAGTAAAAACACTCCAAAAATTGCTATACATATTTAATGCATTGGAATTACATATTCCAAAAATTATTATACAAATTTAATGCAATCCTGATCAAAGTACCACTAGCATATCTTAGAGACCTAGAGAAAGCATTTCTAGAATTCATTTGGATCCTTAAGAGACCTAGAATAGCAAAAGCAATTCTGTACAACAAAAGCAAGGCAGGAGCATCACAATTCCTCACTTGAAACTACTACAAAGATACTGTGATAAACTCAGAATGGTACTGGAACAAAGAGTCCTGAGAATCAGTGGAACAGATTAGAAGGTGCAGACACAGCTACAAACACACTCAGCCACCTTTTGATTGAAAAGGGGGCCAAACATCTTCACTAGAAGAAAGATAACCTCCTCAATAAGTGATGCTTTAAAAACTGGTTTTATACATATCAAAGATTAACTAGACCAATATATATTACCAAACACTGAACTAAAGTCAGAATGGATCAAAGACTTAAATATTACAACAGAAACACTCAGTGTACTGGAAGAGAGTATAGATAGAATTTTTGAAGGTATAGGTTTAACAGAGAGTTCATGAGCAAATCCCAAACTTCAAAGGAAATACTTCAAAGAAACAACTGGAACCTCACATTATTAAAAAGTGTTTGAACATTGAAATAAATCATGAACAGAGGGAAAAGGCAAACCGCAGAGTGGGGAAAATTGGTAGCCAATTTTCCCTCTTTAAAAGAACTTATATCTAGAATATATAAAGAATCGAAAAAAATCAGAGCCTCTCCCCCAATTCAAAGACCCAACAATAGTCATATGAAATGAATATGCACTTCTTACGTAAAAAGTATAAATAGCAAATAAATATATGAAAAAATGTTCAACATCATTGGTGATTGGAGAGATGTAAAATAAAACAACGTAGAGATTCCATCTCACCCCAGAAAAATGAGTCTCTTTAAGAAATCAACCAATAGCAGATGGTAGTGAAGCTGTGGGGAAAATGGAACAGTTTGCCACTGTTGTTGAGAGTGTAGACTGATGCAGCAACCTGGAAATCAGTGTGGAGTTTCCTCAAAAAAACCCTACAATTGGAGGTCCTATTTCACCCAGCTATTCCTTTACTGTGTATTTTCCCAGAAGAATTAAAAATACCTTACCACAGTGATACATATGCACCCATATTTATAACAGCACAATTTGTAATAGTTTAATCCTGGAAACAATTCAAACCGATCTACTGCCTATCAACTAAGGAATGGATAAAAAAGTTTATAAAGTAATATAAACTTGAGTATTTTATAAGTAAATGGATGTGACTTAAGACCATACTCATGTGTGAAATAAATCAGACTCACACATGTATTGTCTCCCTAGTGTAAGAAGATGAAAGAGGAAAGAAGATTCAAAATGTACAGTAGATATAGTGAAATTGGAAGGTACTATTCAAAAGGAAAGAGAGACTGAGATGGGGAAAAGGAGAAAAGAAGGGAAAAGAAAAAAGTATACATGATATTTAAGATAGTATATTACTAATTTCTATTAGTTCATTAAAAAACATTTGTGCTTGTAGTGCTTGATCAATTTTTCATGCCTATATCTTGTAATCTGATCTTGAAGATAACTACATAATGTTTTAACCATTGTTCTAGTACTATAATTTTGAAATTTTGTGCCATTTTTTTAAAAGTAAATAAATCATGTATTGTTTTAAAGTGAATTCATTTACCTAGAAATGTCTCAATTTATCCTACTTCATGGCTGAGTAGTACTGCGTTGTTTTGGAAAAAAACCTACATCTTCTTCATTCATCATTTGATGGCTTTTTAGGCTGTTTCCAAAATGTAGCTATTACAAAAACTGTCATGAAATCTCATCCTCTTAAAAAACTTTTTTCAATAACAGAGTGAAGAGACAACACGTGGGAAAAAAATTTTGCCAGCTATTCCTCAAAGGACTACTATCTAAATTATATAAAGAAATTAAAAACTTATACCTCCCATTTTACAGACTCAGTCCAAAAACAAGCATTTGAAATGAATGGACACTTCTTAGATGAAGAAATAGAAATTGCATCTAAATACATGAAAAAATGTTCAACATTCCTGATTCTCTTTGCTACTTCTCTCATTGCTGAGACAAAATACCCGCACCCAATATCAAGGGAGGAAAGGTTTATTTAGCTCACAATTTTTAGAGGTTTCAGTCCATAATCAGCTGGCTCCAAGGCAATGTGGCATGGCAAACGGGCAACCATTCATGGCACTGAAATACAGAAAAAGCAATGACATCAAAAGGGAAGAGCCAGCCTCTTTTCCTCTCTTATATTGTAGGCAGGCTGCCCCTTCCAGGGTGAGTGTGGCAACCCCAGTGTCAGCACTAGACAAGGAACCAATCACAAACTCTAGATTCAGCCACCTCTGAAAACTTGCCCCACCCCATGAATTCATGAGGCTTTATGAGGGCACCCAGACAAAAATCATACCATTCTTCCCGTCACCCTCCAAAGACTGATGCACTTCCCTTTATGCCAAAGATATTTAGTCCATTTCTAAGAATTGCTGACATCCTAATTGTTTCAACATGGCTGAAAAGTTCAACTCCAAAGTCTCTGAGATTTAAGGCAAACTATTACCTCTGAATCCCTGTATAAATGAAAAGAGAGTTAAATTTTTCCAACATTCAATGATATAAGAGACATTTTCATTCCAAAAGTTACAAACTGGGAGCTACAAAGGAATGGGAATGAAGAATTCCACAATGCTGCAGGGCAAACATGAAGTCCATGTAGTTCCATGTACAGTATCGAGGTGATCCATGTCATTTATCAGCTCCAAAGGGCTTGAGGGATTTCACCCATATGGTACTTCTGGTGGTATAGCTCCCAGGGCTTCTCTCCTAGGCCCACTTTGCTCCCTCTTCAAATTTCCTTAGATGATCCAAATTCTTGGCTTCTCCAAATTTTTGGGGCTTCTGTGGCACTTTTGGTTTCACTCTCACAGCATCATACATTGCCCTCTCAGGGGCACACTGCCTTGCTTCCCAGGCCCTCTGAAATCTGAGTGGAAGTCTTCTTATCCTTACAACTTTTACATTTTGTGTGTTCCTTCAATCAGTATCACAGGATAATGCCAAGGTTTGTTGCCAGCTGGAACAGTGGTCAGGCATCCTTCTCTCTTTACTGTAAGAGTTGAGTTCCTGGACCACTGAGCACTCTGAATCCAATTCTGAGGAACAAATTCTCTATGCTCCCACCATTCTGAAACATAGTGCATCTTCCACCATTCTGGAACCTGGTGCTCTGTGGGTTTCTTCTCAAAGCCATGTTGTTCACTTTTGTAGTGCTTTGGATACAAAGGATGGAGTCCTGTTGCTTCTTGTGATGCTCTTAGGTAACCTTCTCAGCAATCAGCTTTCCCCCTGCTCTATCTTCGCAGTCCACGTCTTCACTGGAGCTTCCTTTCTGACCAAATTCACAACATTTTAGACCATTCTACAAGCTTCTTGGCTCTTGATTCTCAACATGAACGTCACTAACATCCCTCAACAGTAGACATAGCACTGCTTTAATGTTTGACTGCCCTTTTCCTCCAATTAATCCACTGTTTCTAAACTCAGTGTCAGGCAAAGTCTCTGTACATGAGCAAAAGTCTCTGGACATAAGAAAAAATGAAGACAAACTCTCTACCAAGATATAACATACATCATCTGGAGTCCAACAGCCAGTACATCCTTCCCAGAAAAAATCTCCTGAGCCTGGTCTTTACTAGCAAGACTTCTGTCAATCTTCTTGTCTTACGTGCTCTAACAGACTCTCCCATACAGAGTAGCCTCAGGTGTTCCAGTTCTACTTTTTCAGCTGTCATCTCTGAATCTTTATAAACTCTTTGCACAACTCATTCCCAAATCTGAGCCACATGGTTAGGTATAGTATAAGCAAGAATCCATTTTGTTACCAAATTCTGTCTTAGTTGCTTCTCTCTTATTGCTGAGACAAAATATCCAACATTAAAATTAAAGGAGGGAAAAAATTTACTTAGCTCACAAATTTAGAGGTTTCAGTCCATAATCACTTGGCTCCAAGGCAGAGTGGAAGGCCAGAGAGTCAACCATCCAATGGTGCTGGAACAGCAAAAGCAACAAGAGTAAAAGGAAGGAACCAGACTCTTTTCCTGCTTTATATTTCAGGGTAGGGGTGGGTGCCTTACATCCTCCATCCCCAGAACTAGACAGTGAACCAATTACAAACTCTAGATTGAGCCACCTCTGAAAAACCTACCCTATACGTCTGCATGAGGGTTTCGGGGGACATCCCAATCCAAACCATAACACTTGTTATTTGAGAGACACAAATTAAAACAGTACTGAGATTTTATCTCACTCCAGAAAGAATGGCTATTATCAAGAAATCAACAAATAATGAATATTGACAGGTTTGTGGAGGAAGAGAAACCCTTTTCCACTCCTGGCATCTTCAGTATTGTTTTTAATTACTATGGCTTTAACTAAAAATAAAATTTAAAAAGCCTAATGAGAAATTTACAGTGATAGAGAAGTATTATGAAGAGAGATGTTTTATACAAGATTTGAGGATTTTTTTTCCTTTTCTATTTCACTACTGCTCTAGGCTTTAGAGTTTTTTCCCCCAGATTATGGCAGCACAAGATTATGTTATTTCAAGGTGATTTAATGTAATGGCCTTGCTTTTATAGTATACTGTAATTTTTATGATGTCATCATACTCCAATTCTGACTTCTTTCATGATGAAAAAAATGACTGGTGAAATTCTCCGTTTCACACTGGAACACCAACTAGTATAAAAAGTAGGGTCAAGGACCTGGCTTCTGATAGATCTCTCAGAACTTACTTTCTGAAAAATCTACAGTAATATGTATTTTAGTACCATTGACATTAGGTGGTCATGTGACAACTTATAAACACATAATCTTAATCAAAAGAATGATATGCATTATTTTAAATTATGAGTTGCTTAAATTAGTTATTTGCATATAAACATCTGGATGTATTAATCAAATACAAGAATGCTTTTACTATGCTTGAAAAAAATACTCTGATCTATCTTCCCAAAACATATCTATGAGAATAGGAAGACATTCTTTACTGAATTTGTTCTGCTGTAATTTCTTTTTGCTCAGATATTGAGTAAAAGTGTATTGGGTGTATACAAACTTAGACACAAGTGTATGTCACACAAATATATGCCTTGTACAAATTAACCAAAATGAATCTAAGGACAACAGTCCTTATTTAATTGTGTTTTCCTTTGTATACATGAGTGTAATTGATCAGCTCACTGCCTCAACTGCACATTTCTTCATACTTTGTCTGATCTATTATTCCACTTCCATTTCCTACTTGTGCAATGTACAGCAATGGGAGAGTTCTCAACATTCTCACAAACTGTCATGCTGTTTCATGATTCCATCCTTCTTCAGGTGCTTTTTCCTCTTCTTTAACGTTTATTGCAAAATTGTTTTGTTTCTAGAAGACTTCCAGATCTCTCAGAATTTGCATAATTCATCCAGTAAAACTATTCACCTCTCCCATGTCCTTATACATTGTGAGTGTTTATTATCATACCTGGAGTTTACTGGCACATAATGGGAAACTGAAATCATGATTATAACTTTATTAACTGTTTTAAGTATACAGACTGAGATCCTTCAAAGTCACTTAGTATTTTTAAAACTAAATAAGAAACAAGAATTTATATGAAGTGAGTTTAGTTAAACAGAACAGGTGGAATTAGCAGACAGATGGCATGCAATAGAACCTAGGTGCTGTAGAGAGTTAATTTCCACAGGCCCCATGTTAGGACTTGAAAATTAGGTCTGATATAGGGGCATGAGTGTGAAAGTATCTTTCCATAATCATTACCTGTTTAGAAGACAAGAAGACATAAGAATAACATTAACAAAAGATACTATTCATAATAGAGAATCAATTCTTGTGCAGCAAGGGTAAGGAAACTAAATGGTCAAGATACAAGTGCTCAGTTCCCCACTTTGGTATTTAGTGCCAAAATCTAATTAGAGAACAAGAACTTCATGGAGCCAGAGAGAGAGAAAGAGAGAGAGAGAGAGAGAGAGAGAGTAAAACTAGGGCACTGAGTTCCTTAATTAGTTGATTTGAGAGATAGACAGAGTTTACATTACAGAGGAGGAAAATTGGTTGTTTGGATAACTCATTTGAGTTATTTATTATCTCCATATGCCTGACTCTGAGTTGAATAATAGGATCAAGAACAGGGTCATAAGTACCTTTTGCAGATGGAATATATGAGAAAATAAAAATTGACTTGGCATTGAGAGGGAAGTAACAGACATTTCAATTAAAGCTATCCAGAAAGTTGTGGGCTGGTTTGCTGATATGCTTGCAGGTTAATTATGAAAACCTGCACTATGAATCAGAAGAGAGATTTTGAAGCTTGGCAGGCTTTGCAAATCAATGAAGTGGTATCTAGAAGACAGAATGCATAATTCATTACAGAGTTCCTAAAGGTGCACCACAGGCAAAATATGTCCGCTCCTACAGCAAGCCACAGGTGCTAATAAGAATGCTCATGGGCAATGGACAGGAAGGGCTGATAGCAAATATTGATGTTTTACAAAATTTAAAAAATTTATATACTATTTTCATTTATAAGATGTATCCTATTATATTTGCTTTTAAAGTTTTGCTTTAGAGCTTTGTGAATATGCCTGTAAGTTGGACCATAGCTCTATGCAGTAAATTTTGCAACCTGTATGAGTGGTGAATAAAACAGATAAGGGAAATATAATGTCACTTGCTACCAAAATATAGCCATACCATCCAAACATTAAGTGGAATAAATGCATGACAGAAATATTCAATTCTCATTGCCATTATGTTTCAAATTTCATGCCAAAGTATAATCCATCTTTTACCTACAAACTAGAAACTGAACTGGTTGGAAAATTTGTCACTCAACAGTAGTGTGAGAAATTCATAAATAATCTTAAGCCTATTTTTATCGAGGACAAGCCAAAATTATTCAGTATGCCACCAACAGATCTGGTCTTTTGATATCATTTCTTATGTAGAATTTGCCAAAATCGAGTCCATTGCAACTGGTATGTTAATTAGACTGTAAAGTATTAGCCTTATGTAGAGAAGCAATGACAATAATATATACAACAGAAATCATGCATAAGTCATAAATTTAGAAATAATATTATTGATAAATACAATTTTAAACAATACATGTCCACAATGATTATATTCATTGTGGGATATTAGTACACGTACACTATACATCTCATCCCAATTCTTTTTCCCCCTTCTCTTACAACTCCTTTTTTCACCATAATCTGAATCACTTGGCTGTTTTATCAGTCCTTAAAAAATTAATTGTCACACATACAGATAGAAGACTGAAAATCATAAAACATATAAGACAGTTGAACTAATTCTAGGTATAATTTTAGGTGCATTTTCCATGCTAGATTGCAGTAATTTTTTCTCTCTGTTTTCCTCTTGTCTTTTATTTTATTTATATATGGAGTGTCTAATACAAGAGAAACCAAGCTAGTGAGTCTGAATGAATTCACTTTTTAAAATAAAAATCTAAAGAAAATATGTATTTTATTTTAAACGTACCTTTAACAGTTTAGCAAGACTAAGCCTCATTTTGGTAGGCTGCATAGAATGGTTGCAGATTTCGATGGTGTGATTAAAATATTCTGAGATTTTATAAATGATGAAATTGCTCCTGTCCATAAAATTGACAGTTCTTCAATTAATTCTTCCATGTGTACAGCTGTGGATAGCTAAGGCAACCAGAACCGATATTCTTCAAAATGTTTTAGTAAAATATTTCCTCCAGGACTTCTGGTGATTCTGAATATCCTAATCATATCTTACAAAAAGTGTAACATACTGTGATGTTTGGTTTCACTCTTTTTTATGTCTTCAAACTAAAAATAAAATGGAGATTACTAAGGCCATTAGCTGCAAGTATAAGCATTTTTTCAAATCCTCAGAAGCAGACTTTTTGAAAGTACCTAATATTATCAATAAGATGATTTCAAAAATCTTAGATTTAAAATACAAGATGCACAAGAGTAGTAGATCAATGTAGCTGCCTAATTAGAGGGAAAATGGCCTTTCTTAATTAACTTCTTGCTCCTTAATTATAATCTTTTACTGTAGTGTTGAAGGCAAAGTACTGTATATGAACTTTACATTAAGCAATAGTATAAAGCCATGCATACAGTGAAAGAATTATAGGGCTTTCTGAACCGAATAACAGAAAATGATCAATGGGTACTATAATATCTCATTTTTGATAAAAAAAATTTGTTTGAACTATCACACATATTCAAATTCCCATAAGACACAATGTGATAGATAGAACCAACAGTAGTAGAACAAAAAAAGCATGGTAGGACTTCTAAGAAGGATGATATTAAATCAGCAATAGCTGTCATAATGTTTTGTTTTCTTCAGAACAGCTATTCATATTATCAAGTATGATATAGTCAAACAAAACAGGATAACACCATTCCAACTGATGATTGAAAACTTTGAAAGACATCAAAGCTATGAGATGGGGACTCTTGCTTACCATAAAGTCTTATATAGTCGTATATAGTCTTATCAAATCTCATACTAGGAAGACTATATGGTACTTACCCTTGTGAGTTTGGTTTATTTCGCTTAAGAGAATGGTCTGAAGTCGTGTCCATTTATTTATAAATATCTCGATGTGATCATTCTTTATAGCTGAGTAGTACTCCATTGTATAAAAATGCCACAACTTTTTTATCCATTCCTCAGTTGATGGGCACTTAGGTTGTTTCCAAGATCTGGCTATTACAAATTGTGCTGCTATAAACATCGGTGCACATATATCACTGTGGTATGATGTTTTCAGTTCT
>PVJX010032131.1:0-20656 GCA_004027295.1 Dolichotis patagonum | reverse complement strand
GCCTCTCCAAGTGTTTGTGTATCTTTTTTCTCTAGGAGTGTAGGCACTTAGTACACATAATTCCACAGTTCCTTGTACCTTTCACTTCTGAAGCTATGAGCTTGTATCCAGTAGAAAGATGGGAAAGGGGAAGAGAGTAAAATGGAAGGGAAAACTTTCAATTAGCATCTCAGAATCCTGTCCTCTGGCACTGACCACCCATCTGTGATTGTGATCAGGTAAAGTAAGGAGTGGAGGAAAAGGGAAAATACCAAGAGATGTTCTGGGGCAAAAAAGCCATACCTTATAATTTCTTTGGAAAAATGGATAGAAACACTGCAGATTGAAGACCACTAACATAATACAGGAGTAAGCAAACATTCTGTAAATGATAAATTAGTACATATTTAGGTTTTGCATGCCATGTATCACACAGTTATGGTGGAAACTCTTCAATTCTTCTTTCATAGCCAGAAGTAGACATCATATGGGGACTTGGCTGTGTTTCAGTGAAATTTTATTTACCAAAGCAGACAATGGGCTGGATTTGGCCAACTTCTGATGTAATACATGATCCACCATCTCCAAGAAGCTTGATGTCCGTCTGGACAGTAGTTGAGTCTTGATGTTGCCTAAAGGAAATCTTTATTTTACGTTGTCAGAATCTAGACATTGCTTTTGTTCCTTTGATTTCTCTTTTAAGGGTATGCTTCTCAAATCTTTTGCTGGCCTCACAACATGGTAGCTGGATTTCTGAAACCTCTCTGAGAAAGAAAGAGAGAAAGAGAAGAAGGTGTAGGGCCTTTTATGATCTACCATTAGTCACACATGACAACTGTTCTTTATCTAAGACAGGGTTGCTTGTCTAGCCCAGGCTGGCCTCATATTCAATCTTCCTACCTCCACCTTGCAAGTGACACATGGCATTTACAGTACATTCCATTCACTAGAAGACAGCCAGTGAGCCTGTACCCCAAGTAAGAGACTTGGACTCTATCTTTTGAGAAACAGATAATCTGTGGTTATATTTTAAAGCTATACCATTGATCATGACATGACATTTTGATTGTTATGGATTAAACAATACACTGGGTTCCCACAAATGAGTGGTTAGAAAGACAATTTTTAGTAATTAACCTTCTCAGAGAATTGTAGATGTTCTTAGACACTACTCCAAATAGTAGTTTCTAAAATGTGAGTTGCACTCTAGAATCTGTTGATGAACTTCTCAAATTCTGTTATATTAAAATGTATTGGTCTATCTTGTACTTTTTTTATTTTAAAGGGGGTAAAATTTAACACAATGAAACAGAACAAAACGGGACATAAGAAAGCATAAATCTCAAAGCTAGACAACCAGAGATCTTCACTATCTATCATATTGTCTCTTGTTTTCTTCCAAATGGTTGTCCTTATCTTTGTATATGGAGAGTTCATACAAAACAACATAGCCAATCTTTCACAAGATGTCGAGTTCACTGGCTCCCACTTGCTAAGTGGGGGGGGGCACAGGACAGGGGACGGGGAAACATGAGATGTTTGTTTGATTCTCAGCCTGCGCTGCTCACCAGAGAGGGGAGGAGTTCCTTGTTCTCCTGGCACCCCAGGTTGCTGCATGGTGCTGGTCCCAAGATGCCAGGGTCTCTTTCTTTCAGGCCGCTGAAGCCTGTCACACTCACAGTCACCCGCCAGAGGGGAGGAATTCTTTGTTCTCCCGGCACCCCAGGTTGCTGCATGGTGCAGGTCCCAAGATACCAGGGTCTCTCTCTTGCTGGCTGCTGAAGCCTACCACACTCACAGCTGCTATTTCTTCCTGATGAATTGACCATTCCATTTCCAAAGTTCTGAAGTGGCCAACAGACCACAGAAAGAATTCTCTTTAGGCTCCTGTTTGAAACCAGCAGCTACAGCAGTCTTCTGGCCTTGATTCAGGGCCAGTATCTTGTACTTTTATCCATGGTTTTTTAACATTATACCTTAGTCATTTGGTATATTGATTCACTGAATTGTGCACTTCCAAATGTTGGCATGTTTCACTACACAATATAAAGAATTATGCTTGTTAATACCATTATTAAGCTCATCAGAAAAGTTTATGAGAATTGGAAAGCTGTCAGGTTTATCCAGCTGGATATCAAGGGTATCCATTTGCATATCCATTCTTCCTAAAACTAATTTTCCATTGAAAGCTTGAATTTTATCACTGGTAAAAATACAGTCATTATTTCTCCACTTAAAATCATATTTTCATTATTTAGAAAATACCTGTTAAATACTCAAATGTAAATAAGAATAGTTATTCATTGATTCATTAAAAAGTAGCAAGTTCACCTCACAACTCAGACAATCTTACAAGAGGTAACCTCATGCTTCAGTAGACATAGAAAATACTTTTTGGCATACTTCCCAATTTTTCAATCATTATATTAAAAACTATGGTCAAGGGCTAATATTTACTTAATAAAATCGATATTTATACTTTTTCATCAAGGACAATCTAAAGTGAAACTCTCCTGGGACTGACAGAGTCTCTGCCGTGACTTGTGCTAAGCCACCAACAGTTTTACCTCCATTGCCCTTGTGAAATGAAGACAAATATCAACACAATGAAAAAAGGCAAATAATGTTTTAGTGTCCTTAGGAAAATACTTTCGAAATTCACAATATCCTGAAGGTGTTCGGGACTCTCAAATGTCCTTGAGCAATATCTAGAGTATTTATGTCCTGAGTTACTGGCTAGGAGCCAATTTCTCCTGAGAAAATCAATTAAACTTTAATCCCTATCATTATCTCCTCTTTATTACCCCTATCTTCCCCTCTACCTCTCTGTCCCAAATCACCAATGCTTTTGTCCTCCAGGTTGAGGAATTGTTTCTCTTTCTTGGGAAATTTCTCCCACTGTTACCTTTTTCCTCTGTTTCCACACCCCACCCTTCCTTCTCTCTTTGCTTCTCCTTCTCCTCTCCCTCCTCTTCTTCTTTTTCATTATATTTTGCTGTTGTAAAAACACAGAAAATGCAGTTTACCTTCTTAACGTATTCTCTATCATAGGCCTACTGTTGCATACCAATCTTCAAGAGTTCCTCACCTTGCAAACCTGAAATGTTTTCCCATTGATCCACAACTTCTTTCCCTCTCTCCTCAGTCCCTGGCAACCACCATTCTATTCTTGGCTTTTGTGAGCTGACTACATTGGAGACCTCTAATAAGTGCTACTTGTCCTTCTGTTATTGGCTAATTTAACTTAGCATAGTGTCCTCCATGTTCACCCACATTATAGAATATGGAAGAATTTTCATCTTTTAAAAGGAGAGATTGTCTTCTGGCATTTAAATTCCGTGAAGAATTTTCTAAAAATATTGCTTTTAAGTATTAAAAAGATATTTGACATGGATGATAAAAATCACTTTAAATTTTAATACACTATACACCAACTTAACTACATTAAAGCACTGCCATATCCTTGTCACTAATGTTTTGAATTTTCCACAGTACAAGGCATGTTAGTAAGTCATGAAATTAAAAGTGAGAGGCATGATTTTGCCAACTGGATGCTAAGCATTTATGAACTCTTAGCCCTCCTCTTCCAGGCTACTTGACAAGCATCAGTGAATCAGTACTGGCTTTACGATAAGACTATGATGCATTAACTCAACATAATAGAGCCTGTAGGAGACATGATGTTCAGAGCTTCCCTGCAGCCCTTTGTAGTTTTTGACTTGTCATACTGAATGGAATCATTGTGCAACATTACTCATTACAGTATAGGCTAATGCTGAATTTTCTCAGGTATACTGAGAAAATTGTATTGTAGCTTTTGGTAAGAGGTTTTGGGACAAATTATTCCTCTTGCCACAACTCTTACCTGATAGACCTGTAGGTGTGGCCTGCTTATTTATGAGGATGGAATTAACACTGGCTTGGTAGTTTCTATTGCAGTGATTCACCTGTTGTGATTCGTGTCTGTGGCTCTGTATATAAATTAGAGCTCTCATTTGCCTCTGAAGTTTAGTATTCATTTCATTAACCCTCCCCTTCTGAGTGATGATTGATGCAGATCATTTGCCACACTCACACAAATTGTATCAAGAGGCTTTTGTGAAGCTAATGAAACTCAGAACATTTTAATTGAAAAGATTATTCCCAAGGAAATCTTCCTTGTTGTTGGACAGGGGTAGAGCAAGGTTTTATAGGACCTGAAACTTACATAATTGGGGGAATCTATTAAAAAATAGAAAATTATAATAAATGATCTTACCTAAAGCGAGTTAAAAAAATCACAACAAATTATATAAGCCTTGAAGATTTGTGAGCTCTTTAACTTACTAGAAATGAGTGCATGAAAATGCTTTCTAGTATGAACTTGGCTGGTTCTCCTTCTGAACACTGTCCAGGCCAGCAGCTTGGGCACTCAGAGCCTGGAGTGGGTGAGGGGGGCACTGTGAGGCACTGGCTTCATCAGCTTCCCAAGGCTCCAGACATAATTACCTCTCAAATCCTGTTGTCTGTTTTTGGCTGAATCATGCCTGAACCTTGTTGAGGAAATAAAGACACCGATTCTTTCCTTTCATCAAACTGGGTCAGACTTTAAATGACATTTAAAGGTCCTACTTATTGTAATATTATATTTAAACTGTGCTAGATTGGAAACATCCTAGATGGTACAAATACCATCTTTGTCTGTAAGGAAGATATAATCATTAAGAAAAAGAGATTCTACAAATTTCTCAGTCTCAATTCATAGCATCATTGATTTTTTAAAAAAATTTCTGTGTGTCAGGATGGCCATTTGGGAGGTAATATTGGATACCAGCTAATTCATTATCCCCAATATTATATTTATTACATTAAAAGATTTATGTGCTAATAAAAGAGAAAGTCCATATGCACATGTTGTAGAGTGAAACCTTGAAAGCCCAAGATTAAAATGATTTTATTTAAAACAAGAGTGAAGACCTCTAAGAGGAGCCATTTTAAGAATGATAATTTTCTTTTTTATCTGCCAAGTTTATTTGGTGATAAACTCTGTTTTCCTGCATATCACTTACTTTGGCAAATCATGGAACACATGATTAGAAAAAGAAAATGGAACAAATCTTGACAGGAAAATTTGTGGAATAGCATTTTATAAATACGACAAATAATAGGTTGACCATTCACATCTATGATCCACCATCTTTTGTAACAGCTTTTTGTGTCATGGCATTTGGTGCATGGTTCTCATCCTTAAGGATAGAACTAGGACATTTTGATCACATGATCACTGAATCAATCATTCAATCCATTATTTCATTTAAATTTAGGAGAAGATCATTATAAAAATCTCAACTGAATGATCTGTTTGACTCTATAGTGACCTAGATCTGTGTCAGAAATCTTTGAAGCCTCTACATTGACCATTAGCTCTTACTGAAAAATATTTGCATTAAATATATTTTCTAATTCAGTATAGATACTGACAAAGTCATAAGGTTCCAACTTGAATGAGGATTACAGTTCTTCCTTTCATCCTTTTGTCTTATGATATCATGTGTTAAATTTCCTAGATAATTTCTCTGTTTTAAAGAAATTTTGAGATTATTTTATCAAACCTTCTTAATAATGAATAATATTCATCATCAGAAGAATGTGTTTTATACATAACATAAATTTCTATGCTATGGCTTAATTAAATTCCACATATATTTATTGAGCATCTGTTATAAAGTCAATTATATGCTCCAACCATGTCAGAGCTCAGACAGTTACCAGTGAAGGGCTGGACTAGATTTCTGTGAAGGACCCTGCAGTAAACCATGAGGCACTGCAACTATGAATGTGGTGACCTCTGTATTTCCAACCAGAGGTGCTAAGAGGAGGCCTGAGAAGACAGAGTTCCAAGTAGAATGGACTCATCTGGGGATGGCATCTGGGAAAGGGTTAGGGAGAGCCATGTCCTGTTTAGGGGGTGTACCCGTATAGGTGGACAGTAAGGAAAACTATGTGTGGGAAAAACAGGGAGGGCAAAACAATGAAAATTTTTATTATCCTTTTGTCAAAAGAGAAAAAAGATTGTGCTTCTTGTCCTGGAAAAATATTCAGTTTTCAGTGTTTTCTTTTCCAAGCTAAATCGTTCCAATTCCTTTTGTTTTCAATTCTATACCTTGCTTTCCAGGCCTCAGTTCTCCCTCGAGCTCTCTGAGCTCTCATGAGCCGTATGGCCTGTTTAGAAAAGTTCTGTATCTAAAATCAGACTTTTAAAGGTCTGAACTGGGTATTGTTTATTGCTAATCATTTTTTTTTTTCAAAATCTTTTATGCTCTTTCCTGGGTTTCAGGAGGCTCAAGTTTCTGAGTTTTGCTTCTTGGTTCTCTGTGTGGTCTTGGTAAAGAAACTCAGTTTTCCTCTATAATTTAAGGCACTGGGCTATGTTCTCTTTACTTCCTCCCATGTCAAAATTCTGAGTATTAAATCGCAAAGCTAGTGCTCTATTTAAGACTCCAGTCAAGTGAAGTAAATGTAATGGATTATTTCCAGCCCTCTCATCTTGTAATAAATTAGACATGAGAATTTCCTCTCTAGATATTTCACTACCACAGTTATTTTCTTGATGCCTGAGCCCAGGAAGTTTGGTACTTACATAGAAACCAGGTTTATTTGTCCCAAAATTTTATCAATAAAAATATCATTTGTTATCAAATAGCCTAAAGCCCTAACCCACACTAGGTATTGAGAAAATTTATTTTTCCTTTAGGGATAATGATAATTGGTTTTCCTTAAATGATTTGTGCTCATTTCAAGCTGAAAAAAAAAGTGGAAAGAAAAAAGAAAAAAAAATTGCTTAAAATCACACCATTGAGAATGACCACTAGAATGTGAGGTAATCACTATCCATGACTTAAATTGGTCATGAATAGCTACATTTATAATTCAAACAGCTACCAAAAATAGTTGTTAGGCAAAAGAAATTTATTGATACTTTAGTAGGTTTTTTCAAGATGAAGTGTTGTTTTTTTAAAAACATTTTATCTCCCTGTTCCATCTGCAGCCAAGCTTCTTAAAATTCTACACCCGAGGTTTCCTCACCTCCTGACATTGAAGTGTGACTTTACCTCCCTCATTGAAACTGAATTCACCAAACTAAGCAAAGATATCCAGGGCTGGGGACATAGCTCAGTGACCCAAGTGCCTGCCTGGCAAGTGCAAAATCCTGAGTTCAATTCCCCGTACCAAAAACAAAACAAACAAAACAAAAAATAACGAACACATCAAAGCTGACAATCCCAGCAGAAAGGCTTTATGTCTTTCCTTTCACTTCTTGTTTGCACTCTGAAGCCCACAGCCTCCTTCCTAAAGTGCTGCTCTCAAAATTGTTGAGCTCATGGACTTTTTCATTCCTTGAATACTGGCAGACTTTCAGACCCTGCGTGTGGTGTTACTGTCTTCTCAGTAGGCCCTCCTTATGAGTGTGAGAGAGTGGATAGTTGGGGGGCTATTTATGTTTCGTGATTTTAGCTACCGTTACAAAGATGATGACTCTGAATAATTAGATCTTTGACCCCCTCTTTTTGTTTCTATTTACAGCTATCTAGATATCCCAATAGCACCTCAGAGTTAAAATGTTTCCAAATGAATTCATTGCAAACCTGATTTTTGCTTGTTCAGAACTCTATTTGAAATCACGTTTACTAAGGCTAGATTTTGGCATCGTTTGTTGGTAATCATTTACTTCCAATCTCTTTGTTTTGCTCTCAATTACAGGATACAGAATCCTGGGACTTAAACACAGAGTTCTGGATGCAGTCTATAGGCTATCAAAGAAAGGCGCGGATTGGGCAGTGGAAATGAGGAACCTTTTCCCTCCAGAAGCAAAAGTGGCTAACACATGTCTTAGGCAGATGTAAGTTTTGCTCTGATGGGGCCTCATATCTCATTGCAAATCACCAGTTAGGGAACTGTAGCATTAACAGCAAGTTTTGAAGCCTTTTAACTTCTGGCTAGGAGTGGTATCTACTTTATCTCCAGATCATAGCTGTAGCGCTGTGCCTATAGGTACCCAGCCCTTTTCCTCTGGTCTTTACAATGATTTTGTAGGCATCTAAATCACTGGATTCAAGACTCTTTGCTTGAAATAGCTCATGTGGTTTCTGACTTTGACTAATATAAGTCTTATTTTGTTATAGGAGAAAAAAGAAACTTTTTTTTTCTTATGGTGTACTATCTTATTTAATTCTGATTGGAAAATCCTTCCTAACAAGTTTATCTCATTGAAGTAGAGATTAGTATAATAGTTACAAGAGACTGGGAAAGATGTTTGGGGAGCAGTGATGGAGAGAGGGTGCTTAATGAGTACAAGGAGGCAGTTGAATAGGAAGACAGTATCTAATGCTCTATAGTACAGTATGGAAAATAGTTACAGTTTACAATAATTAGCTATACATTTCTAAATAGCCAGAAGACAGAACTGTGGATGTTCTTAATAAATGATAAATGAGATCTTTATATGCTAATTAACTTGATCTATATTGTATATATGTATTGAAATTATATACTTTACCCCATAAACACATTTATTTTGTGTAAATTAAAACTAAAACAACTTGAAAGACATAGAAGTAATTATTGTTATCCTATAGGAAAAATTATTAAGATTTTATGAGGAAACTGAGATTTAAGAAGTAGACATGACTTATCTCACATTGCTAAGAGGTGGAGTCAAGGGGGAAAATCTCTCAGCAGCTACAAATGTGTGTGCTTTCTTTACTTCTACACTAACTACCTCTAAAATACAAAATCAACCTAAAGAGCATACATTTGGGAACCCTCATAGATTGCCCTTCCTCTCTTTGGTCCATCTCTTCAAACACTAAGCCTGTTGGTTTTTTTCTTGGAACTCTCTGTGTTCAGTTTGTTTTTTACCCTATTCATTGCCTTTATTAGGGTCATTATCATCTTTCTCTTGGATTAGTGTAATTTAGCTCTCTAACTAGAATTCTTGCCTCCATTCTGATCTCATTTAATGCATCTTTCATGCTGCTGTGTGGAATTTTTAAAACAAAATGGATGTTGCTCCTCTGCTACAATATTTCAGTGACTTTCAATGCCATTGGATGATTTCCATCCTCCTAGTCCCTGCATTCCAACCTCAGGTTGCTTCTGCTCTACCACCTGCACTTTGCCCCTCTCTCTGCTACCACCATATACATGCTTCTTTTTGTTTGTGCTACTGGCATAGGCTGGGAAAAAGTCTTATGTTTGTACCCGTCTTTGAGCCTAATGCAATGCGTCACACTCTTTAGGGACCCAATAAATATTTACTGAAAATAATAGATGAAGGAAAGACATAGAATTTATGGAAACAGCAAACATTTTCCGACATCAAAAGTCTGGGAAGAGGTTGAAAAATTTTATTCCATGCTGGAAACTATAACGAATTCATTATATTAATGAAGAAATGAAGTTATCGTATTCTAGCCCATCAAAACTTGTTCTTGGTTACCTTTGGCAAAGCACTCCTCTTCCTTAAAAATTTTAGCCTATTCTTTTTACCGTCTCTAGCTACTGACCTATAAAATGCTTTAAGTACTCTTTTGTAGAGGATTGCATCAGAGCGGTATTATCTGCATATTATTCTCTGGCCATGTCCTTCTTCACTGAATCATTCTTCAAGATATCCTTGCTATATTTTATTATTTTTTTTCTTTTCTCCAGTGAGCAGCAGTGAGGAAAGTAAAATTATGCCTTTAGCTGCGAAGTGTAGCCCATTATATACATGCTTCATTAGAATAAAGATCATGCCTTCCTTTTTTAACCTTAGATATCATAGAATGCTGCAACCTATTAAAATCCATAGTTGTTTAGTAGTTGGAAGAGGGGAGATCTAAAAATCAAGGTAAAAATATTCGTTGAAAGATACAAAGTTCCAGTTTTGTCCTCTATAAAATAGAGTTTGAAGTGGTACCTGCCTCATAAAGCAGTTATGAGGATTAAAAATGATAATGCAAGTAAAGGGTTCAGCACCATGTCTGAGACAGTGAACAGGACAATACATTTAAACCATCTTTACTGTATCTGTTAGCGTAGGGTTTCAGTGTAAGCAGCAAAGACTCATGACAGGAATGGTTTAAACAAAACAGAAATTTGTTTTTCTTTCAAATAGAGGCTTCCAAGTAGAAATCCAGCCCAAAGCCAGCCCTCATGTGTCTTTCTAGTTCACTTCTCCATGGTCCTCATGGTGTGACTGTCACTGTCATCATCTAAGATGGTACCAAGAGCACTAGCCGTGGACAGTGCAGCAGGATACAGAAGAAGATGATGAAGAAAGGACAAGTATCACAAAAGTGCACCACACATTCTACTGATCATGGAATATTTTCAATATATTTTTACAACAATGATTAAAATACAAAATATGTTTTATGTACTAAATTTATGTATGACTCCATGTTTTTCATCAGGCTGCCTTTGAAATATTGTTGTCTGAGTGTATTAGATGCACCTGAATTGTTCTATGTACCTGAATTGTTTGGATGATAAATCAAAATATGATTTTCTTTCTCTGTTGTGAGCCAGTGTAAACTTAGACCCACAGGACAAGGTTTACATTGTAAGTTGATTTTATAACAAATTCTTCCATCAAGAATGCTCTGGGGCCTAAGCGGCCAGAAAGGGAATGTGACACAAAACAAGGTGATGTGGCAGGAAGAGTAGCTTTGCCCCATGATGCGCATGAATAATAGATGCTGTGTAATGCAGACTAACATGGAGGTGAAAAAAATCCCCCACATTCAAGGTCATGCCCCATGCTGTGTGTGTACCAGATAACTTCCTGCTATAGCAGTCTACAGTGGTTTGTGACATGGTATTTTTTCTGCTAAATAACTGTTACTTGCCAGCTATTCATTAACATAAGCAGAACAATCATTGAATATAAGAGAATAATTGGAGTGTAACATCTTTCACTGTTGGCATGTTATCTTTTGTAACTGATCAAAATGGTTCATCTAAGGACATCTTATCTAATTATAGTAAGACCTTGGCTGATTTGATTCCTAAGTCCTGGTGGTATTGCCTTGACATGGCAATCAGTAGAGTTGATACAGAACTAATTATAAATTCAAGTGAATGCATAAGTTGAGCTAATTCTGAGAAGCAAATGTATTAGTGTTAAATGTGAGAATTTAATATAAACCCTAGAATGAGTACCACTCAGGGGCACAAAATAGTTATTCCAAAAAGGGCGGTCTCTAGTTCTTGAGTTAAGATATGAGCTACTTTTATTTGGATCACTTCTCCAGACTGCTTGGACAAATGGGCATAGGTTAATGGCTTTCAGATAATAGAATCTCTACTCCTTTGAGTCATTCAGTAGAGAAGTAAAAGTGTGACTGAACATTGCTTTTGCTTTTTCATCTCAAATACCTAATCAGTACTAATGGGATTCTTTTGAGTATCCAATGCAACAAATTATAAAACAGATCTATGATATTTAACATTGCCAGATACATTCAGTGGCCTAGAAAATATTTCTCCCTTTCACTCTTGCTGCTAGCAACCAGCTTTTATTAAGAACATACTAGTTTCCAAATCTTTTGTAGTTAGGTATGTGTTGCAGCTGTGGAAAGTAAATCAAATGTGGAATCTGGTTCAGCTTTTGGGTAAAGCATTTGCTTTTCTGACAAAAAGGGACAGATACAGCTGGCATTGCTTTGCTCTATTCTGCCTCCCTGCTTCCTTTCTTCCTTAACAAAAAAAGCTGGAATGGTAACAGCTATCTTACAACCTTACAGTGAAATGCACGAGTGAAAAAGCCCAGAGAACAGCAGACTCCAGCCCTAGTGTCTTTTAGTAACTAATGGTGCCAACAAATTACCACCTCCAAATTACTCTGGAGTGAAATTCAGTTACTTCAGTCCCTTGTAGCCTGACAGGTGTAGCAAGAGTACCTCAAGAATTAGATTTTGTCCTTTTTAGATGTAAGTATTTTTTTCTTGAATCCAGTAACTAGAGGTAGTACTAACATTTAAAACTAATTTGTTTCCTTGTCAAAATTATCTCAATTGTGATGATATCTTGAATTTGTATTTCACTCCCAAACATACCTTACTTTGCACCAGTTGTGGAGTCTGGAATCTATGATTGGCATGAAGAGGCAGCAACATCAGCATCTAGAGGTAGAACGCTTCAGAGGCTTTAAAATTACATAGGAAGAGTGAATAAGATTAGTGATGGGAAGAAAGGGCCGGGCTCTGTTTTCCGCTTTGAACAGAGTTATCTGATAAAACCCATATTCCTCAACCAACCTCATTCCTGCAGACTCTCTTTCATAGCCTCATCTCAATAGGTTTCTGGATTGCATTGCTTCTCCTTTCCCCTTTAGACTGAGAGTGACAACCATTTCTTCTGTGGTCAGTTTCTAGGTACTTCAACATCTTTTTAAGTTTCTTATCTCTGCCCACATTTTTATGATCATTTCTTGGATTACTTGAATTAGATTATGTTTTATTCTCCTATTCTGCCTGATATAGTATTTTTATAGCTGAATTTCTAAAAGAGATCTAGTTCATTTGATGAAACCACCAAATATTTTTTTATAACTTCTGTTTTCGATGTGACCTGGTATACTCAGCTTATACTGTATTTGATACACATGGTTACTTGAGCAATGAGATTGACTGATACTATCAAAATCATTAGGGCGTTTTAAGCTGGACACGGTAGGCAGACATCTGTAATTCCAGCATTCAGGAGGCTGAGGAAGAAGGATTACAAGTTCAGGCCCTGTTTCGAAAAAGTTTTTTTTAGACTTATTTGTATTCTATTCTTTATCATTATGATGAACAGTCATAATTTTATTTCTAATGCAAAGATATATTACCTGGAGTTATGCATTCTGATCTAATGCAATATTTGCTGAGTAATTTTATAATTATGTCTATGTTAATCCTAATAACCTTTCTATAAACAGAATATAAATTACAATTCTTATTTTAGAACTCTTGTTTCTGAGCAAGGATAAATGAGTTTTCCAAGGTTATACCTCTATCAGTTAACGTATGCTTCAAACACAAAGTTCCAATTTTTTCTTGAGGTTCTTTAACTTCTTATCCAAAAAGTAATAAACCACTTAACTTTGGGGCAGCATATATTGCTACTCTTTCTTTACTGAAAGCAACCCATCATATTTAGTGTGTGTTTTTTTGAATGTTCTGATAAATCCCAAGGATAGTCTTATGATTATATTATGAGCTCGCCCCTATTTCCCTTCCTTAACCTGGATCAAAGGATAAAGCCTTTGTACTGAGCTATATTCCCAACCCTCAAAACTTTCAAAAGAATTTTTTGAGATAGGGTCTTGCTAATTTGCTAAGTTGTCCAGCCTGGGCTTGAGCTGATCATCCTGCCTCAGCCTCCCAGCACAGTGCTGTGATTACAGACATGCACTACCACATACAAGTTCTCTCTTTTTTTTTTTCTTCCAAAGCATCTTATTGAAACTGCTGCTACAAAGACAGAGAAACAGATATCTGTGTTAGGAGTGAAATTTCTGGAAATTCTGTCTGTCCATTTGCACTCCGTAAGTGTCCAATGGCTCAATCAAAGGCCACCATATTGACCACTTGTCTTGGGCCAATTATTAAGCTTGATATTTTTCAGTAAAAATCCTCTAGAATTGTTTCTGGAAGGCAGGAAACCCAGTTGGAACACCTGCACGCATTGCTATAGTTATCTACCTGACCACCCTCTTTCCAGTACGAACAAAGAAAGATTGAATTTAGTTGTCACATGGAGACCACTTACTCTGAAAGAGGAAAAGGGAGCGTAAAGCTTTAAAAAGTAATGCTAAAATCAAAGACTGGTAATCTTTATAGCATCTTTTGGTAAGAGAACCTGTGCTGCAATCTGAAAAGTCATATTTGATTGCATGAAGCTATGAAGATAATGAGCTTTCTTTGGGGACCCGTCCTTTACCCACAGTGAGTTTTTGTCAAAAGTGGAAGCTAAATCTTCTCCAGATGCTCTTCTTCCTGGGCTTTCTATACTCAGCTCCTGTTCAGTCGCCCATATAGCCAGTAGTCATTGTTATCTTTTCTTCATCTGTTTCTTCTATAGTCAGCAGGGAGAAAAATTTAGTTTTCCATTTTCTTTTCTAAATTGCCTGAATGGAACCCAAAGAACAGAAGAGAATGAAGTGGGCAATAAAATTGCAATCTCTTGAGTCCCAGATTAGGATATATATGACTTGTGTATCATCTTGCTATGGCTCCTTTTCACCTGCTCAATAATGGTCAGTTTACCTGATTTAATTCATTTTATGAATACCTGAGACAGGATAATCTTTTAATTAATACATATGAATGGATTTTACTGTGACACTTTCATACAAGCATAAAACAAATTTCAATCAAATCTATCCCCCCTATTCCTCTCCTACTCTCCCTTTCTCTTCTCTAATAGTCTTCCTTCTACTTTTATGTTATTTGTCCTCCCCTCCCCCGTATCCCACATATGAGAGGAAATATATAATACTTGTTTTTCTGAGTCTGCTTTATTTTGCTTAACATGACATCCAGATCCAATCATTTTCCTACAAATGATATTATTTCATTCTTCTTTATGGCATAATGAACTCCATTAGGCCTATACTGTATCCTGTATTTTCCTTATCAATTCACCCATTGAGCTATTCTGAGATATGAAGTATGCTGACTTTTAATTCCTTGGATTTAGTGATAGAGGAGTGATTACCTGGATCATACGATGGTATCTGTATTTTCAGTTGTTTATGCAGACTCCATAACTGCTATACTGATTTACATTCTCAATAGTATACAAGCATTTTTCCTCATACCGATTTTCATCAGCATTTTTTTTATTTTAAAGAACAAGAACAAAAAAGGATAACAATACAGAATTTCAAAACAAAATAATAGGAAATTAACACTAATTAATACATAACATATGGTTATCTTCAAAGTACTTGTTTAGATTACAAGGCTCAGGCATAAAAAATGATCAAGTAATGAGGATACAAATTGTTCTTTTTGATGAAATAACAGAGATCAATAGTATAAATATCTTGCATGCATAATACATACATACATACATACACACACACACACACATGCATACTTATGTACACATAATCTTTTCCCCTCTTTCTTTTCTCCTTTCCCGATCCCACTTGTTCTTTCTTTTTGAGCACTTTCTTTCCTTTTAATTTTCACAATATCTATTGTACATTTTGGATCTCATTTACTCTTATAGTTTTTTTCTCTTTTACACTAGGGAGAAAATATAATATTTATACATGCAAGTCTGATTCATTTCACTTATGAGTATAGTCTCAGCTTGCATCTATTTACCTAGAAAAACCTCAAGTTCATCCATCTTTATAGCTGAGTAATATACCACTGTATAAAAATACCACATCTTCTTAATCCATTCCATGTTTATTGGGCATTTGGGTTGTTTCTAAGATTTAGCTATTACAAATCTTGCTGCAATAAACTTGGTGCACATATATCACTGTGGCATGATGTGCTAAATTTTTCTGTAATTCTACTTTTTGGATGGGTCTTTTTCTGGTTGTAGTATCAGAGTAATACCTGCCTCCAGGAAATTGTTATGGAGAATTGCCTCCCTTTAAATTTCATTAAAGAGTTTGAGGAATATTGGTGTTAATTCTTCTCTAAGTTTCTTACAGAATTCAGCTGTGAATCCATCAGGGCCTGACCTTTTCTTTGTTGATACTTTTTAATTATATTTTCAATTTCAGTAACTGATATTGGGTTATTTAAAATTTTTATATCTTCTTGATTCAGCTTTGGTAATTCATACATTTCTAGGACTCTGTCTCTTCTTTCTGTGTTTTGCATCCTGTGCAAGTAATGATTTTCAAAGTAGGTATTGATGGTCTTCTGAATTTCCACAGGATCTGTAGTAATATCACTTTTTCATTCTTCCTTGAATGATTTTGAGTTTTTTCTTTTCTTGATACATTTGACTAGTTTATCAATTTTATTTATTTTTTCCATGAACCAACTCCTTGATTCATTAATTCTTTGTATTGTTTTTTTAGACTCAATTGTGTTAACTTGTGCTCCAATCTTTATAATTTCCTCCCTTCTATGAGCTTTGGGATTGACTTGTTCTTCTTTTTCTAAAAGCTAAAGTTAGGATATTTATTTGTGCTTGTTCTGTTTTCCTGATGTGAGAATTCATTGCTGTATATTTTCCTCTTAGGACTGCTTTCATTGTGTCCCGCAGGTTGAGGTATGTTGTATCTGCATTTTCATTGTATTGTAGGTATTCTTTTATTTCTCATTTAATTTCATCTGTGACCCATTGGTTGTTCAGGATGGTGTTATTTAATTTCCATGTGTTTATGTAGTTTTTATAGTTTCTTGGAACATTTTTTCCAATTTCAGTGCACTATGGTCAGATAATGTGCGTAGAATAATTTAAATTTCTTTGAACTTACTTAAGCATGTTCCATGCACTAATATGTGGTCTGTTTTAGAGAATGTACCACGTGAAGCTGAGAAGAATGTGTATTCTGATGTTGTTGAATGGAACACTCTGTAAATGGCTACGAAGTCCATTTGTTCACAGGTTTGATTCAGTTGCTATTTCTACACTGACTTTTTGTGCAGTTGATCTAGCTCTTTGTGACAATGGGTATTAAGGTCCCCCATTATAATTGTGTTAATACATATTTGATTTTTCACGTCTATTAGTATTTGCCTTATGTAGTTGTGTGCTCCCAGATTTTGTGCATGTATATTTGATTGTTATCTTTTCCTCTTGAATTATTCCCCTAAGAGATATGTAATGACCTTCTTTATCTCTTTTGATCATTTTTGGTTTGAAGTTCACATTGTTCACAAACAACAGTTACTCTTCCTTTTTTCTGGGTGACTGTCACATGGAATATTGTTTTCCATCTTTGACTTTAAGTCTATGAGTTTCTTCTTGAGTTAGATGTTTTTCTTGTGTACAGCATATTGTCAATCTTGTTTCTTGATCGATTTTACTGATCTATTTCTTTTAATTGGTAAATTGAGGCTATGTCCATTGATGGTTACAACTGATTTGTATTGGCTTATCTTTATCATATTATTTTCTTGTTGCTGGTTCCCTGCTTTTCCCTTTGCTTAATTTCTTGCTCTGCCTGGTGGTTTGTTTCTGTTGGTGTTCTGGAAATTGTGGTCATTTTTATCTCTATCTACAATATCTTTCAGTATTCTTTCTAGGATTGGTTTGGTGGATGTGAATTTCTTCAGTAGTTCTTTGTCGTGGAAGCACCTTGTTTCTCCATGAATTTTGAGAGACAGTTTTGCAGGGTACATCAATCTGGTTTGAAAGTTGTTTTCTTTCAAGGCTTGAAATACTTCACTCCAAGCTCATCTTGATTTGTGTTGAGAAGTTGGTGATTATTCCAATGGGCTTTACTTTATAGGTAAAAGGTTTGTTTTCTCTAACAGCTTTTAGTATTCTGTATTTATAGTGAATTCCTGGAATCTTGATTATTGTATGTTTAGGTGTGGATTTATTTTGATTATGACTGTTTGGTGTTCTATATGCCTCACTTATCTGTTTTTTAGATTCTTTTCCCATGCTTGGGAAATTTTCTGCTATTACTATTGTAAATAGTTTTTTTTTTTTTAAACCTCATTTGCATTGATTCCTGCATTTCCATTGACACCTAACAGGCTTATATTATTTTTCTTTGCATTGTCTTGGAGCTGTTCAATTGTTTTATTTCATGTTCCTTTGTTATTTTTAAGTGTTATTTCCTTTCATGATCACTAGCTGAGATCCTGTCTTCAAGGTATACAAATCTGTCTTTAGTTGTGTTGAAGCAGTTTTGCCACCTTTCAAAGGAATTTTTAATTGCCTGGATAACTCTTTAAATCTGTTTCTTGCATTCTATTTTTCCTATATTGTTTATTCAAGGTTTCCATCATTTTTCACATGCTCTTGTACTTTTTTTTAATATATGACTTCTCTAGCTATGCTGAGCAACTCCTTCATTAAGGTTGCCCTTTTTTTTTTAACCTGAGAGATTATTTCTGAACTGATTTCCTCTATAGCCTCATGGATTTGTTTGTTTTCTTTATTTGCTATCTTTTCAGAAATTTCAGGTGCGTGACTCCCAATGTCCTTTATTTTGAAGTTTCCTGTACTTGATCCAGATGGGCTGGGGGGTTGAAATTGCATTTTGCTTTTTTCTTTTGTCACTTTTACTTCGTGGTTAATATTTTGGTCTTTTCAGTCCTACTGGTCTTGACTGTCTGTCATGTGTGTCTTAGGGTCCCACTGTACGGCTGATATTCACCTAGTTCCTGGGTCCTACAGTACAGGGGAGGGGCCAGTCACCTGAATTCCTCCTGTGGAGCCAATTGGGTGAGTCCTGTATTCTTGCTAGCCTGATTAACCTAGGAGCATTGATGTGAACCAACCCTTATCTCATATTGTTACTGCAACTTCAGAATGGTTCCAGCTGCCAGAGCCATCTAAGCATGGTGTGTGCCCCAGTTGGCACCATACTGTGTCACTTGGGGCTTTCCAGGCCTAGCCAGTTTCCTCCAGATGTGGAGAATACCAGTCCCTGATCTCTTGTGATCTAGGGCTTTACTAGAATAGGCAAGCAGGAGGTACAGCTTCGGGAGGCTGTAGCATGAGGCACTATCTTGGAAACAAAAAGCAGCTCTCATCAGACAGCCAAACTCATTGGTGCCTGGATCCTGCTTTTCTTGGTTTCCAAAACTACAAGAGATAAATTTTTATCTTTAAAAATTACTCAGTTTTGAAATCAAATCAAAACTACACAGAGATTCCATCTCACCACAGGCAGAACAGCTATCATCAAGATTACAAAAAACAATAAATGGTGAAAATCAGTGTGGGGAAGAACCCTTATGTGCTATTGGTGGTAATGTAAATTAGCATAGCAGAATGACTTGTCAATTGAGGATTGGTTTATATAATGTGTGTCATATATAACATTGTGACCAGCTATGCATCACAGTGACCAGTCACTTCTAAGAAACAGGAGCAACTGGAACTGGAACAGAAACTATTGCCTGGGCAACTTAGAAACTGAAGTATACTGGCTGGATGGTACATTTTCTGCTGCATTTCCCCCATCCTTTCTAGTTTCCCAGGAAAATTTTTCCTGGGCATATTACATATGATCTTTTGAGACAAGACACAACTAAAAGCAGTTCTATTAGGGCTGTTGGTGATCTTAGGATGGGCTCTAGCCAAGGTCCCCAAGATTGTCTTATTACAGGGTTATTCCCTAAGTTGCTTTTTAGGAAAAGACCTCATTCAGGCCTGTCTCTTCCATAACATTACTCTGGCAAGGTAGTGAGGCATTTAATCTTATCTAGGAGAGTGTCCATTGTGCCTTGAATGCTCATCAAATCTTGGTCAAGTGTTTAATGGATTGTTTTATTCTCTTGGGGTAATTACCCATAGAGTTTGAGGCAAAAAATACAGCTAGCAGGGGCTGGGGAAAATCCAAGAATCCAGGATGCAGAATCCAAGCCAATTAACAGAAACCACAGCTAGCAGAGAAGCAGGGAAGCAAGAACTGCATTAAGCAGCCTAGACAGATACAAAAATCAAGAGGAATAGGTATAGAGCAATCCTGTGAATGATGTCCTTAGATTTCAGCTGTGCAAGAACTGGCCAGCATCAAGTGTGACAAGAATCGGACTTTGAGTGCATTGTCTCTTCAGAGTGAGTTTCACAGGCTCTGTCCAAGTATATTTTTCAATGGATTTAAGATTGGATTTCTGAAACTTGTAGTGGTAGTTAATATGTACCTGGATTATATGTGTGTGCAGGAATGTCTACAGACATTGCTGGTCTTTTAACTGGTTACAAGCTGTTTCTCATGGCCTGTAAGTTGTATGTCAAGGGTAGGCCATATTTAGGGATGATTTTTATAGCAGAACCCTATGAACTTCTTTTCCATGCAGGTAGAGAATGGGAGGTCAGGGCTAGTGACACAGAGGCTAAAGCCTGAGCTGACTGCAGGATTATGGTGCCAGCACTGTGACTTGAGCTGGCAGATTATATGGTGGAGACAGGTCTGACTCTGATTAAGATGGATATTCCAGTACTAGAGAAAGTTGTTGTTTTTCCCTTTTCTGGCTGGGTTTGATGTTTCTGTTGAATGCCAGGAGGTGCTTATGTCTCTGGACCAGATTGTTTTTCGTGTCATTGGTGGCAGGTTTCCAAATAGCAGCAGGAAGCAGTAGCAGAAGAGCTTTGGCCAAAATAACTTCGTCTAATGTGATGACAGCATATTTTGCCTGTCCTAACAGAGCTACTTCCATCCATAAATAGGGTATACTTAGCATTTGTCAGGGGATTTATTGGTTAAGTCTGATTGGCTCAAGAAATTTATCAGATAGTGCCAGGCAGTCATGGAGTGGAGGATTACCTGGATGACTTTCCTCAAATAAAGAGCAGTTACTCCACTTTGGCTAAACCTAGCCCTATCTCCATGTACTAATATGTACAGTGCTGGCTAATCCATTTCCTTTCCCCTTCTATTGGCTCTAAGCAATGTAAATAGGGCTAGATGAGGTGCCAATATGTAATCTTTGAATGTAGGTATAGTGGATTGGTAACTGGTGGTCAACTTGTAATATCAGGTGAACTGAATCAGCATGGTGCTGAG
>PVJX010032130.1:0-20665 GCA_004027295.1 Dolichotis patagonum | reverse complement strand
CTTACCAGGGCGGAAGGCTGCTTACTGGTTGGCTCAGCGCCCTAAGTTCCAGCATGGCGCGGATCTCAGGAGATGCTCTTGCTTCTTGTTTCCCCACCTTGGAGTGGCCGCGGCTTGCCAGACCACAGTCACTTACCAGGGCGGAAGGCTGCTTATTGGTTGGCTCGGCGCCCTAAGTTCCAGCATGGTGCGGATCTCAGGAAACGCTCTTGCTTCTTGTTTCCCCACCCTGGGGTGGCCGCGGTTTGCCAGACCACAGTCACTTACCAGGGCGGAAGGCTGCTTACTGGTTGGCTCAGTGCCCTAAGTTCCAGCATGGCGCGGATCTCAGGAAACGCTCTTGTTTTCTGCATGAAATATTTTAAGATTTCCTAGAAAATTCAGCAGGCTGAGGCACTACAGCCCCTATAATTAATGAATAAATTGACTTGCTATTACTTAGATGTTTAAACTACTGAGTGAAAAACTGAGACACTAGATCACACTGAATATGGAAGTCAAATAGAAAGTAAAAGAGCAAGTTAAAAGGTTGCCCATCATAGAGAAGGACTCGACAACATGAAGCTGTGTAAATGCAGAAACTTCTGAATAAACAATAAGGAGAAATAATCTCTGGAAGAAGCTTCTTCATTGCATTTGTTCTTTGCAAGTTATTTCTGAAAATAAGTCAATTATTAAAGACAATACTTGGTGAGAAACCTTAATTTTGAATCTGTGTATGCAAATATTTTAAGACAACATAGGACCTCTGTTACCAGTCCTGATTTTCATTACCTGCCAGTAGAAACCCAAGCCAATATTCTGATTCTTGTATTGTAGGTTTGTTTTTTTTTTATTTTAAAGATAGTAAAATACAACAAAGCAAGACAGAACAAAGCTAATCAAGACAATGCAGCAAAATTGGTACAGAACTTCAGAGCAGAATACTGGGAAAACAATAATATCTACCATAGTATATCTTGTTATCGTCACAATAGTTGTCTGTTACATCAGGTATAGCAAGATCAAACCAAAAACAAAACAGACTAAAACCAATCAAGACAGAATATTGAATAAAACCAAACAATTAATCAGAACAAGGCAAAACAGTGAAAATAGCATTGGACTTCAAAGACAAGACAGAAGGAAATCCCCCATATTTACTGTATTGCATATTGTCATCCTCTGCAGAGATGCTCAGACTGCTGGCCCCAGGCCAGCATAATCAACTGAACAATACAAGAATTTAGTTGCTTTACGTACCTTAGTTGCTATCAAGTCAGGGCTGTCCTCAGAATCATCTGGTTGCTAACAGGGTGGAAAGTGTTGATTCTCAGCCCGTGCACCAGTAGGCTTCTGCTGCTTCTAGGAAGGCTGGATCATTGATTTCTTACTTGGTCCCCTAAGACCCAGCATGGCAGATTCTTGAGAAATCCTGGCTTTTTTTCCCGTTGTAAGTTTCTTTTGCTTCACCAAAGAAAAATACTTGTTAGGGATTTTGTGAATGGATGTGTGGCTTTTGGTTCACAGTTTGCATTTTTTCCTTCTTTCTTTTTATACTAATTTTACAGATAATTTAAGATACCAGGTTTGATACATATGTCTATAAAAGAAAAATATTAGCAGACCCTCTCAACTAATAAAGTTGGCTCTGATCATTACATACTCAGATTATTTATTCTACAGACACATGATATCTTCATGAAAGTCAGTGTTGTGACTTTTCTTTCCCTCTGAGGTAAAAACCCTACTTTTTTTTTTTTAAAGAAGTGCTTACTCCTCAACCCAAGTAAATAGACTTTGTCTTTCCTTGCAGCTTCACCTATGCTAGGATCTGTTTTCTCAAGGATTTTACAGTTTCTACTTTTGACAAAGATTTAGCTCATCAAAATTGTATAGCTAAACACATAGTGTCTTGTGCAGCTGTATTTATAATATTGTAATGTCAGCAAGTGAAGACATGTGCATATCAATGTAGTATGCAAATAGTCTCAAAGAAATATTTTGTCTTTCACTGTAACATTCATAGTTGCTCTCAAGCGTGCCCCAGATATGGTTCCTTTAGAAGTAAATGAAAAACCACTCACTGAGACTGTGCGAAGCTACTTTCCTGAAACATGGATCTGGGACTTGGTGGTGGTAAAGTAAGTAACTTTCATTTGAATAATCTGCTTTGGATATGAAAACAGTATTTCATTTTTTTCATCTATTTAAATTTTTTTTATTTTAAAAAGCAAAACAAATAAAGGGTAGAAATGATACAGAATTTCAAAAAAGAAAAAAGTCAAGTATTAACACTAGTTAATATACTGCATATTGTTAGCTCAGAACTACTTGTACTCTCATGTTTATAGCAGCACAACTTGTAATGGCTAAATATTGGAAACAACCAAAATGCCCACCAACCAAAGAATGGATAAAAAAAAATGTGGTATTTTTATACAATGGAATATTACTGAGCTATAAAGGGATGATCTTGAGTCTTTCTAGATAACTGGAGGCAATTTGAGTCCATACTCATAAGTGAAAAAAAATCAGACTGACATGTATAAATATCATATTGTCTCCCTAGTATAAAAACTTCTGAAAGAGTAATAAGATCCAAAATACACAATAAATATTGTTACAATGAAAGGGAAAGAAAGTGTTCATAAGGACAGAACTTCTGGGATAGGGGAAAGAAAAAAAGGAAAAGATTATATATATGTTGGTAAACTTTCATCTATTTTTCTGACTAGTTTATCTCAATGAAAGGAAAGAAAGGATAATTTACAAAACTGTGGCCTAATTATGTCAAACTGCTAATAACAAATATTTGTATTATTGTCAATCCCAGAAAGTAAATGTAATAATTATGCTATAATTATGATTAAGCAATGGCAAGCCTATATAGAGTAAACTATTTGGAGAATTATTTATTTATTTATTTATTTTGGTACTGGGGATTGAACACCCAATTTTGTGCTTGCCAGGTAGCTGCTTGTGCCACTGTGGAGAATTATAATTTATAAGATAGCCAGGTAGTATGTAAGAGAGATGAGTTCAATAGCAATTTCAAATTTGTATTCATATTTCTTTGTTTTTTTTTATTTTAAAGGGGAAAACAGCAAAGACAATGATACAGAATTTCAAAACATGCTAGTAGGGGATTAATAATGGTGAATGGCACAGTTTGAGGTACTGTGGGTGGCATGACTACAGTTGGAAAGGCAGAACTATCAAAAGGCCTTTATTTTTCTACCTTGACCCTTGATTACACTGTTCATTTTCCATAACTTTGGCGAAGATTCAAAAGTAAACCATTAGGTCATGCTTATCAGTTAAGCATGTCAGCAATAACCAGTTCATCAGCTTGCTTTCTGTCCCTTACATCGCCAACTTCCTAGCTCATCGGGTGTGGCTGAGGTAGAAGTGACGGTCCCGGACACCATCACTGAGTGGAAGGCAGGGGCCCTCTGCCTGTCCAATGATACGGGGCTTGGTCTTTCCCCCACTGCCTCCCTCCGAGCCTTCCAGCCCTTCTTTGTGGAGCTCACGATGCCTTACTCTGTGATTCGCGGTGAGGTCTTCACACTCAAGGCTACCGTAGTGAACTACCTTTCCAAATGCATCCAGGTAAGAGGACTTTGGAACATGAAGCATAATCAGAAGGGAAGAAGGGCAATTAATATGTGTGAATCAAAACAATTTAAACTTTAAAAATGAAGAGGAAATGAAAAGCTGCATTTATCTCACTAATACCTTTTCCAGATCTCTAAATAATTTCTTTGGCAGCTATACATATACAGTTATGTGCTACTTTGCAATGGAGATACGTTCTGAGAAACGTGTCATTAGGGGATTTTTGTTATCATTGCAACACTGTACGTTAACCTAGATGGCACAGATTAGCTACTCCATGTGGCCTTCTGATGCAGCCAGGACACACAGTAAGCGCAAGATGTGCCATTCTACCACTGGAGAAACACTGCGTTCTGTTTTATAGCACTTTTTTTTAAAAATAGAAAGAGGAGTACAGTTTAACAAAAAGACAAAAATGTAGTAGGTTCATAAACCAGTAACACTATAGTTAGCCGTTTATTGTTCTTACCAAGTATTGTGTACTTACACAATTGTGCTATATTATATACTATATAAAAACCTATAGTGCAGAAGGTTATTTCCACCAGCATCAGTGCAAACACACGTGTAATATCTTCTTACAATTTTCAGTCCCATTATCTCTTTTGAAACCACCTTCGGGTATGTAATCTATCTTTGAACGAAATGTTAACATAGGCATGGGATTTTTTTACCACTCCAGTAATAAACAAGAGCTAAGTTAGAAGGGACATAATGAAGACTTTTCTCTCTCAAGATATGTAAAACACTATTTATGAAATCACAGCTTAGAGATTCTAGATCTCAACATTTTAAAAATTTACAAATATATCTTATAATCAACTAGGTTGTATACCTAAAAATCACTTCTGTTTAGTTCCATTGTTTGGTTTTTTTTCAATCATTTACCTGTATATAACATAATTCTTTCAGTGCATCTTATGTATCCAGCAACAAAAACTTCTTGAGGATGGGAAACACATACATAGAAATTCCTTGTGCATGTAAAGCTTGCAATATATTTCCAATCCAATAGATGGATGAGAACATAGGTAAAAAAAGAAGTGACTCTGACCACACTGTAATCACACAGAAACCTGAGAGAATTCCTTAGCTAAATTTCCTGAGGATAACATGTTTTTGTTGCCTTTCTTTCCTCCATTACTAATATCAAAGTAAAACAAATAAATACAAACAGATACGTATTTATCTAATATATGTTGGCATATATCTATTTACACAGTATGTATCCAATAGGAAATTTGTATAGCTTGTTATCAAAATATTGTCAGGTTATGTATCATTTTCAACTCTGTTTTCTAAAAGTACTCCTGACAGTCCCTTTTTACAGGCAAATTTCTTCTAGGCTCTTTCACCCCATCATCCATGGGTTCTCCTTCTAAAGTAGTGTCTTTTATATCTTTCTGCCCCATGTGGGATGACAGGTGAGTGTGCAACTGGAAGCCTCTCCTGACTTCACAGCTGTTCCCCTAGCAAAAGACCAAGATTCTTACTGCCTGTGTGTGAATGGGAGGCAAACCGTGTCCTGGCTGGTGACTCCCAAAGTGCTGGGTGAGTAAAAATGCTCTGAAGGAACTCTCTTGGTTCCTTTAATTAGCTTTTCCACTTTGGTTCCCAAGAAGAAAATGCCAGGCCATGATGCTTCTGACCCTGTACTTGGCAGCTTAAATAAGCAATTGAATGGCTCACAGAACTGAGGATACTTTGTAGGCCCTGGGGAATTAGAGGACACCTAGTTCCTGCACATCCACACTCAGCTCCACAGGTCATTTGTTTCAGGGAATGTGAATTTCTCTGTGAGTGCGGAAACACAGCAGTCCTCAGAGCTCTGCAGTACTGAGGTAGCTATGGTTCCTGAAGCCGGGAAGAAAGACACAGTTGTCAAACCCCTGTTAGTTGAGGTGAGTAAGTCTGATTTGTTTGATAGTGAGACTGAGGCCAGGAAATGCAGCATTAGATTGCCTATAATCTTTAAGTTAAAAAGAATTTAAAGAGCAAAATAAAAGATTGCTAATAAGAAACAGGAGGATAGATCTTTTACAAATGGGAAGGGTACCAAAAGATGGGAAGGGTACCAAAAGATGGGAAGGAGGAGAATGGGAGAGGAGGAGAGGATAAAGTTAAAAGAATCATGATGTGTCATGCATGTGTACCAACTCCCTAGGAAGAATGTAATCATTATGCACTGCAAACAGGTGTAGTAAAAAATAAGATCAAAACATGCACCCATGTAGCTGTCAATACAGTATCTATACCATTCAGTTCCCAATTGTATATGTCTCAAAACTACTCCTTGAACTCAATGACTATGTCATTTGCTATCTGCATGTCTTTTAGGTATGCTACAAACAACATGATAAAATAAAGTAATTTCATACATCCTTAAAAATAATTGTAAGAATAGTGTAAGAGTTCAGTGTATTTCAAAGCATATGAGAAATTCATGCCTTAATATTAATAGAGTGAGATTTTTTTACTTTTTCCTGCTTGATTTTCAGCTGTTTTCTCTTTAGCTAAAAGTTGGACTGGGATATTCTATAATACTTTTTTTTTGGTACTGGTGTTTGAACTGTATTTTAGTCCTCTTTTTATTTTTAATTTTTGATTTTTAGACATGACCTTACAAATCAATAAAGTTGTCTAAGTTGAATATATTTTATAATTTTCCAGTCTCTGTCTCCCAAAGTGCTAGGATTGTTGGCGTGTACCACCTTGCCTGGCCATATAACAATATCTTTTTAATGAAATGCATCTTTATTTCTATCACATCTTTTAACCTTTTCTCTTAGTTATCCTTCTAATTCACTTCTCTTTTTTTTTTCACCTGACATGCCCAGATTTGTCAAACTTTATGCTCATGTTAAATATAACAAATTAGAAATCATCTAACTCAAGTCATAAATAAAGGGGGTAACTTTAATTGTAACTCAAGTTACTAATAAATACTGAGAATCTTCTTATCTCTGAATTTTCCTTTTTCCTATCCAAGCCTGAAGGAATCAAGAAAGAATATATGTTCAACTCACTTCTCTGTGCATCAGGTAAGAGTCATTCAAAACAACAATAAGAAGAAAATAGCATTTTAAGTTACAATAACTTTTCTCCAAGTAAGTCACCTAAATGATATTTTACAATATTGTAACCAGGAAATCCAGATACTATGTACCTTATGTCCATTAAACAAACAAAGAATCTGCATCCTATAGAGTAGCAAGATTATTAGCTATACTACTATAGTGATTAGTACTATAAGCAGATCTCCATATGGCACATCTTAGCTTTTCATGAGAGATCTTTTTTTTAGAATACAGGAACATTTCCATCTAGCACATATGAAGGCCAAGAAGGGAGTAGCTTAGGAAAAGCTAGGAAGAGGTCAGAATCAAAATGTACCTAAAATAATGGGAGCAACCTACAGACTATTTGGTAAAGGAGTATATATTTCAAGTCTTACTGTTTATGTAAATAGTACGTTTCTATGGCCAGGAAAATTTCATATATATACTATAGCAAATCATGAAAAAATACTACAGTATTTTTCTCCCATTGCTGTGATATTAATTGCTCTTTTACCCCTCTATATATACTCCTAAAATGATCAGTTGAGAAGAGATTAGAGGTATTTATCATTTAAGAAAAATCTGGTCTTCCACTAGGTGTGAACTTAATACGAAAAGTACAAAATTGGTATGGTGGCACCTGCAGTCTTAGAATTTTATAAGGCTAAGGCAGGAAGATCAAAAGCTCAAGACCAGCCTGGGAAATTTAGAAACTTAGCAAGACCGTGTTTTGTAAAAAGGAGTAGACATGCAGCTTAGTGAGAAGCCCCTGGGTTCAGTCGATTCCTGATACTATTACTGAACCAAACCAAACAAAAACAAACCCATAGCAACAAGAAACAAAACAAAACAAAAGAAAAAAATGATGCAGATTGTGTCTGCTTTTTGTTCATAACTATATGCCCAGAGTCTAGACTGGTACCTGCCACAAGATGCTTTTCTAATGTATAGCTGTTTAAAGAATTAATAATTTTAAATGAAGTTTTAAGAGTAAAGTCATAGCCTGAAATCCATTATTACAAGAAACTTCACAAAGCATAGATGATGTAAAGCAAATGATTTCTCCAAAGTGACATGCATCTTATTAACTCAGAGCAGATTTGGAAAAAAATTATCCTACAGTTATTAAAAGTCTTAAATTATCTTACAGTTATTGAAAGAAAGTTTAAAGTGGGTCACTAGAAATGAATTATTTTTGAAATACCCACAAGTAGGGTAACAAATGACATATCTTACCATTGGTCAATTCTTGTCTTCCTGGTACTTCATCATTATAATCTAATCTCCTAACCACTCTACCATACAACACTTATAACAAGGACTCCCATGAAAGGAGTATTCTTAGGTAGTCAGTATTCTTAGGTAGTCATACCGTGTTCAGGGCAAGAGTGTGGAGACCCTTGCAAGGTAAGCAGCTATATTTGGTTTATTCTTTCACTTCTGATAGGTTGAGTGTCTATTCATATATGAGCTACTTTTGAGACAAAAATACATTATTTTCACATGTCAATAAAGTAGTTTAAGAAGACCCCAGTAGAAGCAGGTAATCGCAGATCTCAGAAACTCAGAGCCTTCTTTAGAGCAGTTGTTCAATGCAATGGGTAATAAAAGGAGAAGAAAGAGCCTTGAAAGTCACTAGGAAATGTGAATTTGGAGTATTAAAATCAAGAGTATTTTCTAAGGAGGTAGCTAGTCAAAGTTTAAGATGTATATATGTAACCACTAACCTTAGGATTTTAAAAAATATAGGCATCAAAGATAAATATCTATATATTTGATTTTTCAAGATGCTGTGATATCTGAAAAATTATCCCTGAAACTCCCACCAAAATTGGTGACTGATTCGGCTAGAGCTTTCTTCTCTGTGTTTGGTGAGTTATTCAGCCCTTAGAGGACTTGGGACAGTATCTACTGCTATGCTTCCACATCACCACGTTTTGTTTTCTTTTGTTTTTGAACATAGTTTTTAACCACGTTTCAACTCTGACTTCTTTCTCACACTTTTGTTTCCTCATTATCCACTTGGTTTATAATCTTCTAGCTATGTTAAAATTCTTCCACTTCAGCTATTTTTTCAGATATAAATATCATAAATATGAGTATCATTGGTTCTCAATGATAGTGGTTGTTCTCGTATCTCATTTCCAGGTGATATATTAAGTTCTTCCATAAAAAACACACAAAACCTCCTCCAGATGCCCTATGGCTGTGGAGAACAGAACATGGTTCTTTTTGCTCCTAACATCTATGTACTGAAATATCTGAATGAAACTGATCAGCTGACTAAGGAGATCAAGTCCAAGGCTATTGGCTATCTCAGTGCTGGTGAGTCAAGAACAGAACTTCTCTTTTTCTTGTAAACTTTCTCTCCTCAAGCAGGCTTAACATTCAGTAGGGCAAGAGGGCTGTTTTCTTGGTTGTCCTGCGTGCTAGAGAAGTCCGAGCATGACGGTGGTCTCTCTCCCATGGTCGGTCATTGTGGGGATCCTGCTTCTCTTTAATATGTAATTGATTGCTCCTGGATCATCTGAGACCTTTCCATTCCAGGTTATCAGAGAGAGCTGAACTACAAACACCCAGATGGCTCCTACAGTGCCTTTGGGCATCAAGATGGCAGAAATCAAGGCAATACTTGGTAAGAAAAGGGTACCATGTGCCAGGCCTTGCACAATACTTGCATTTTGTGGCATCCCCAGCTATTTTATGAGCCTCCTTTCATAGAAGTGGAAACTTTTACCTAGTACTGTTCAGTAAATATCTCTTAATTGCACAAATAACAAATGGCAGGACTGTGACTCCCTTAAGGTTATCAACTCTGACTTCCATACACATTTTGATTCAATACAGTCACCAATGCTTTCTCATTTCTCCCAAAGACCTACTGTAAATAAAAACTCTGGGCTACTGAAGTTATTTTCCAGTATCCAGAGGTTCTAGAATGTGAGACTGAAAAAGCTGTAAAAATAACATTGTTTTACTTAAAAAAAGATGCACAGGGAAATAACACATAATAAACGAAAAGGAAACTAATGGGAAGAACAAGACAGATGCCAATAGGATGTGGGGAAATTTATTTTTGGAGACAGAAAACATTGACAGGATGCTAGTGCATACAAAGGGTTTTTTTTTTAAACTATAAAGGAAAGTCAATGAAAGCAAAAACCTTGGCAAAAATTGGAAATGTCTTTATCAACCACCTGAGTGAGCAAAGATAGAGCTGACTATCTGAAACAACAAGGTAGCAAATCAGGTAAGGATTGAAATCACTTGGTAGTGAATTAGTGGTAGGTTGAGTCCAAAGAAAAACAACAGAGTCCTGGAGATTTCCCAGCTATGAGCACAAAGGAACCCTTGTACTGACCCATTGCTGAAGGATACCCATGAAGCCCATGTATGTGAAGGCACTGAGTGACAACCAGTGGTTCACATCTCAATCTTCTTCCCATCAGGCTCACAGCGTTTGTGCTCAAGACCCTTGCCCAAGCTGGAGCCTTCATCTTCATTGATGAAACACACATCACCCATGCCTTCTCCTGGCTCTCCCAGAAGCAGAAGGACAATGGCTGTTTCAGGAGCTCTGGGACACTGTTCCACAATGACCTGAAGGTGATCTCTGTTGTGAGCTAGTTAGGATCACATGGCTCATTCATCTATGACATTTTTTTCTAAAGATAAAGACATTAGAAGAACGGCTGGAAAACATGGGAGGATAACAGTGGGAAAACAAACCCTCATACCAGAGGAGAGGAAGACATCTCAATCTTCACATCTTCACATTGAGGATACAGATGAGAACTTCCAAGGAAATGCAGAAGAGAAAGGATTGGCCATGAGCAGAAAGCACATCTTTAAAGGGCTTCTTGAAGTGAAACTGATCTCTTTTTCATCTCTTGTATTTATAGGGTGGAGTAGACGATGAGGTGACCCTCTCAGCCTATATCACCATTGCCCTTCTGGAGATCCCTCTCCCTGCCACTGTAAGCACCTTGTTGCCACTCCAGCTCACCAGGCTGCTTTGAAGTCTACTGACCTGTGGCTGCACCACTCCTCAAAATGCTAAATGACCACTTTCCTTCTGCACAATTCTGCACGTTAGCAAATTTCTGATGAGAAGAATATTCTTGTTCAGAAATACTGGATCTTGTTGCAAAATTAATCCAAACCACAGGGTCTCTGAACCAGTCCTTATTAGTTTATATTTTAATTATAAAATAATCTTTTACAAGAGTGTGTTTTAGAAAAAGATGGTGAGAGAATGAGGGGATGGGTGAATAGATAGATATTGAGCACTGGTATTTCTATCCTCCAGTCTCTGTGTTCATTTTAGGACCTCTAGGAGCCCTCTACCCCAAGTTCACAGTACCATTCCTCTTCCTCATAGCACCCTGTTGTCAGCAAAGCACTGACCTGCCTGAATGCATCCTGGGAAATGATAAAGGAGAGGGCCAATGGCAGCCACGTCTACACCAAGGCACTCTTTGCATATGCATTTGCCCTGGCTGGGAACCAGGACAAGAGGAAAGAAATACTGAAATCACTTGATGAGGAAGCTGTGAAAGAAGGTGAGGATGTTTGCCAAGATTTTTCTCTCAACACATTTCAAATGGATTGTCAAAGGAAAGTGAATTCTTGAAAATAACTTTCCTTTTTGATTTGCTCCATTATGAAATACTAAGATTTTTAAGACAGCTCCTGCCCTCCGAAGATGAGTTTTCCTTTTACACTCACTCACTTTCCCAGGAATGTTTTGTTATGTAGTATATTGGCCTTCCTGTTATTGGTGCAATATACACCAAGCCTGCAACTTAAAGGAGAAGAGATTTAATACAGCCCACAGATTGAGGGTGCGATGTCTTTGTTCAGCAGGCTCCTAGAAAGAAATATCATGGTAGAAGGGCATGGAGGAGCAAAGGTCCTCAGTTTATGGCAGCAGAGCAGAGGAACAGAGAAATCAAAGAGGAAGAGGTCAGGCATCAGATGCAGTAACCAATGTTACACATTCATGACCTGCCCAGACAGAAGGGTACCTTTCTAATTCCTTAGGTGACTCACAAGCCAATCAAATGGATAATCAACATTAGTTGTCATGCACAGAGAACAAATTTGCTAAAAGCAATATTACAGGAAAACTCAGTTATTTCAGTCTCACACAGACAATGTAAGTTGACATAATTTTCTTTATGACTCATGTAGATATATCAAGATGAATAAAAGCTACTAAGAACCATAGGAAAGGGACTATAATCCATTACAATAGCTTACTATTTTTATTACAACATTAAAAGCAGTTGGTAGGTTTCATCTTTCATTTCAACTAAATACTGAATAAATAACTTTAGATTGGAAGTAAGGGAGTGAACCAGTGACAAATCACACCATATTTTCATTAATTCTACTAGAACAACATTTGAGAAAATAACTCAGTTGTTACCTTATGAACATCTGCCCTCATAATTTTTCCTCAAACACAGAAATAATCTTTTTACCCTGTATGAATAAATTTGAAAAGCAACTTCAACATGATATGTGGATTTATTTCTATATGCAAACATATTTTAAACCTTAACAGTTTTAATTATTCCTTTTCCTTATCCCAAAGACAATTCAATTCATTGGGAACGGCTTCAAAAACCCAAGGAACCAGAGGGACTTTTGTACCAACCCCAGGCAGCCTCCGCTGAGGTGGAGATGACAGCCTACGTGCTCCTTGCTCACCTCACTGCCCAGCCGGCCCCAACCCCAGAGGAGCTGACTTCTGCAGCACGCATTGTGAACTGGATCACAAAGCAGCAGAATTCCTATGGCGGCTTCTCCTCCACCCAGGTGTGTGGCTTTCTCCAGCCTTCAGCCTTTAGAGTCAGGGTGTGTCAAGACCAGAACAAAAGATTAATGGACAGTAACAAAGGAAAGGGAAAGACAGAACAGGACTGAAAGGGTCTAGGAAAGTTCACTTAACAGTATTTTGACTCTACAGAAAATGAAAAAAGAGCCTGAAACATTCCCTTTCCTCCAATTTTCCTAATGCCTGTGTGGAGTTCTAGAGTTCTCTTTATACTTTAACTACAATAGCAGGTTTGCACCAATGAGACACTTTAGTCAAAAAGCAAATCTTGATTTATGAAAGTGGCAAAGATTCTGGAATGTTTAGAATCCTAGAGCTAATAATTCTTAAGTTGAACCTGCACAGTGTGTTGTTTAAAATAAGGTGTGTGAATCAAACTTAATTTTAGTATCCCTGCTACACTAGGTAAATCTTTTTTCCGCTCCTCTCCTAAAAGACTCTCCTGATCTTACTTTTAAGTAGGTCATCCTTGACTTTTCTCAGAAGTAACAGAAATTCACACTCTTATCACCTCCTCATATTTGGATTAATCAGGACTATAAACCATTCACTGATCTTCCAGCCAATAATAGCTCTATCAATAAACATTTTTTAAAAACACATGTCTAACAATGTAACACTACTATTTATTTTTGGTATCCTGGGATACATATCAGAACTTTAGAGAAGTTTGGTGCAATGGTAGATTTTTCAAAGGAGGCATAAATTTCTGGGAGAGGAGATTTGTATTATTTGTACCACTTTGTAATTCAGTTTGCTTTGTAATTTAGTTATCTCAAACTTTCCTTTGAAGTGGCTAATTGTAATGATGAAAATGCTTTCTGCATGCTTTTCTTTTTTGAGTGCTGTTGTCGAAAGGACATCATCAAAATCCATTTCTAATGAAAAATAAGGCATTGAATAGGAGAGATCCTCTGGGAGGCATGAAGCACATTCTTTAGAGTGGAGAGAGTAAAAGAATCATTGTAGAGATTGAAAAATCATGGAGAGCAATAGAATAGTTTTTCACTTAATTTGATTAGAGAGCCTTATGACCAGTACTTGGTGATTACCTTGGCATCTCTTGAATTCACAAAGAAATCCAGAGAATGCTCAGCAATGAGAAAGAGCAAGATCATAACTTTGTGGGAAGATGGTGAGTCTCACTGTGGGTGCCAGAGGCAGTGAAGGGAAAAATAGGAAAATATAGGAAATGACCCTTGTTCATTTGTACATTTTTTGCTTGTTATGAAAGAATTTGCTTATTCTAGGAAGAAGTGTATAGTGAAATAATATGAACATTTTGATTATAGGATATATAAAAAAATTAACATCAGTCTTTGGATTAAAATCTAAATAATAGGAGATAAAAACCTCTTGGCATCTTTGTAATATAAAAAATGGACTTTGGGAAGAATCCAAACCCCTAACGGTTGATGCTCTCTTGAACACTCACATTCATCTCTTCCAGGACACAGTAGTAGCTCTCCATGCTTTATCTAGATATGGAGCCGTTACTTTTGTCAGAACTGGGAAAACTGCTTTGGTGACGATCCAGTCTTCAGGGGCATTTTTGACAAAATTCCAAGTGGAGAACAGTAATCGCCTGTTATTGCAGCAGATTTCATTACCAAACATTCCAGGGGAGTACACCATAAGTGTGTCAGGGGAAGGATGTGTGTACACTCAGGTAAGCTTCTTGGGGTAACTTGAATAGATTTAGATATTACCCTTTCCCCCAGTGGAAACTACCTATTCCTACCTGTATGAGTAAAGGACAAATCAGGAGACATGGCATGGTGACAGGTTGAGGGATCCTCTGGTCTGGAGAAAACTATTTCTGCATTTTAATTCCACAGACAGCTTTGAAATACAATGTGTTCCTGGAGAAGGAAAAATATGCATTTGCTCTACAAGTGCACACAATACCTCAGACTTGTGATGCTCCCAAAGCCCACAAGAGATTCCAGATCTCGCTAGAAGTCAGGTAAGAATCTGCCTCTGCTGCCTAGCTATTAAAACATTAGCTACCTGGAGCCTTTCAGAAAGTAGATTTGAAGGTATCTAAACTAAAGCTTTTTACTAAGATTTTATCCGTATGTAAAAATGTTTCTTCACCAATGTGGACAGTGATAAATTTGTAAAGTTATGAGCTCTAATTAGTCAGCCTTCACAATAGTATATTCCCACCATCATGGTTGGCAAGTAAATCATTCCTTTCAGTAATATTTTAAGAAAGGTTTACTTTTCTTGTAAAATACTCTCAATCCTTTAAAATTCCATTTTTCTAGTGATGAAAGACTCACTGCTCAATAACATTCCTCAAAGGCTTTAGGTAGAATATATCTAGTGATTTCTGGTATAAGTACAAAGTCTTATAGATTTTGGATAAAAAGAGAAAATGATACTAGTAATTTGATTCATAATAGATAAAATAAATGTGTTTTGCAAAGCATGATATTAGTTAGAATTTAAATGCAGATACAATCTTTTACCTAAAGAAATCTTATAGTCTAGTTATGAAGATAATCATCACATGAAGAAAAAAGTCATTCATCAGTCTGAAACATGTAAGTTATGAAGAGGAGGCATGTACTAGAGCCTTAAAAATCTGCTCAGCTCATGTTCTAGCATATAACATTTACATTCGCTGAGGTTATTAGGTTACTATATATGGCATATCTCTGTTTATTTCTCCTTCCCTTCCTCCTTACCCCTTGCCCTTTTTCCCTTGGACCACTTCCCAATTGCAAGAGTTTCTATCCGTTTTTAAATCATTTTCTTTGTGTGTACTTTGCCCGAGTCAAATGAGAGATACTATACTGTAGTTAAGCTTATGTGTCTGGTTCATTTCATCATTATATATTCCAGGTGCATCCATTTTCTTTCAGATGTATCAAATTTGCCCTTCTTTATAACTGAGTCATATTCCACTATAAACAGATAATATCAATAAGGATGAAAAGTGGGATAGCAGAACTGGAGGAGGAAAAAGGGAGGAGGAGGCAAGGGATTATAAAAGGCAAGGGATTACAAAAGAAACATACTGTAATATGTACATATAGCAATTCCCCAAATAATTAGAAACTACATAAACTACAAACATCAACAACAACAACAACAACAACAACAACAACAATCTTAGCATCCTGCATAGAATTTGTTTAAAAATGTGCATTTCCAGATTTCTCCCTGGAATGTCCTTTACTACGCCACAGCTGTGTTCAGATGTGTGGGTTTGTAGTGGATTCCATAAGTGTCCTACCATGCAGGTACTTTCCCGAACTATTCCTAATGACTGTGAGGGCTGTCTGCTTTGAAGGGTGGAAAGATCCCTGGGAACAAGGCAGTAATTAGGGAAGTTACTTGAAGATGTCATGATTTATGCTGAAAAGAAGGCAAGGTTTGAATTCTGGTGAAGCCTGTTTCTTTTTCTTTGTTTTTTCTGTAGTTATACAGGGAGACGTCCAGCCTCTAATATGGTGATTGTTAATGTAAAAATGATATCTGGCTTTAGTCCACTGAAATCAACAGTGAAAATGGTAAGCGGATGCTAGATGTTTGGTTTTGTGTATACTCAGCTTAACAATGGCAGCCTGTACCAAAGTCACATTTTTGGTCCTAACCTAAGGTAATTTAATTTATGTGATAACAAGTTTAAGTTTAGCGTTGTGCTAGGTCCCAATACAAAAAAAGGTTGTCTATATTAATGAACCTACATCCTAGTTAATATTAAAAACTTATAACTGAAACAGTTAACTATAAACTCAGGAAAAGATATACTAAAATGGTTGGTATATATTTTGGAATAATAGTGTGAAAACTGGAGAATGATAAGATTAATATCAATGAAGAAAGATACCTTGATACATTATATCAGATGAATAACTTTCCAATTTTAGGATACTTGTCTCTTACAACAAATAAAATTCAAACATTCTCATTAGTCAAATGAATATTCAGTCTTGCATCTTATTCTATGTGTTCACAATTTTTCAATATGTTTTTACTTTTACTGAATTTCAAATTAATTCAAAGGAATTTAATCCAGGCTTCTTTTAATACTATCATGACTCCCACAGTTCAGTTGTCTCTTTGCACCCTAAGGGCTGCATTTATACAGTAACATCAGTGATTTCTCTCATTTTCCTAAGCTTGAAAAATCTGACCATGTGAGCAGGACAGAAGTGAACAAGAACGATGTCTTGATTTATGTGGATCAGGTGAGAGACCCATCAGCCCTATACCCCTAGTGGGTGGTCCTTTTCTGTGGAACTCTTCCCCTGGAAATCCTGTGGTATGAGATGAGTAGACCTAAAGGAAGCTCTGAAGTAGGACCTCTTTTCTTTTCACATTAGTATTTTAAATTCTCTTTCCTAATTGCAGGCATCCCTGGGAATTTGAGTGTTAGAGATGAGAGAGTTGGAGGGAGGCCAGTGGGTTATTGATTTATTTATATTAAAATGGGAATATGAGTATTTCTTGACTTCAAGTAAACATTTAAAAAAATAAACTGAAGTATCTAGAAGCCATAGTAAAAATTGCTGATTAAGGATAACAGATAGCCAGGTGTGGTGGTCCATGCCTGTAATCCCAGTGTTCTGGGTGACTGAGACAAGAGGATCAGAAATTACAGCCCAGTCCAGGCAGTTTAATGACTTAGCAGCTGTCATAAAGCAAATAACAAAAAGGGCTGGTGTTGCAGCTCTTTGCAAAGCCTCTGGGTTCAATCCCATTATTACAGAAAACAAGGCAAAGAAAAACAAAACAAACTAAAACAGGATAAGATGTATTCCCAGGGGCTGATCAGCAGTAATATCAATCCCTGGTTTTGGTTCATTACTCTTTTCTTTCTCAGCTTACCAGTCAGACACTGAACTTTTCTTTCGCTGTTCTGCAAGATGTTCCTGTAAGAAACCTGAAACCTGCCATTGTGAAAGTCTATGACTACTATGAGACAGGTGGGCAAGAGAGGACTAAGGACCCAAAATAAACTCAATTCCTAATCAAGGAATTAGAGTACGGTAAACACTGTAAATCCTCCTTTCAATTTATTCCATCATGAATACCTTATTTCTGCCTCTGTGGCCTACAAAATGACTGCAAACCTCCTACAAGTCTATCAATCATGAGAAATATTTCAGGGTACCTGCTTAAAGATAAAAGGATACATACATCTCCTTAAGGATGTAGCAGTGATGAGTATCAGTAAGAGCATGAAAATTTGTACAATGAATTGCAGGAGGAATTAGAGTTGGGAAAGAACCGTAGCCTGTGTGGTCTCTGAAGACCAAAGAAAGAAAACAAAATCTCAGTTGGAGGATAAACATGGGTATTATTCTGATTAGTGGAGAGGAATATACCAGTTTTTTCAGACTAAGAACTATCAGAAATGTAATGAAGACAAAGGCATAAATACAGAAAAAGGCAGGGGAAATGATACTTATCTACAGAGATATCTCTTAGGACTCAGCTTGACCACTGTACAGTGAGCAGGCTTTAATGTTTCCCCAGAGTAAGAGAGCATTATACCAGTGGTTTCAAGAATGGAAATTCCTTGAAATTTCTCATTTCTTTCCCAAAGAGATGACTTCAGCAAACATGCAGGCAATGATCAGGAAAAGGTGAAGTCTGACTATGTTGAAGGCTCTCCATAAAACTGATTAAAACTCCCATTTTCAACGTTTCCATTGTGTCTTTCAGGCGAAGCAGCTTTTGCTGAATACAGTGCCCCATGCAGCACAGGTAAACAACTTGCAGTCCTTGTTCTCTGCCTTCACTTTGTTCTCCAAACCAGTCTTCCCCAATGTAAAGTTGTGTACGTCTTTTATTAGTTGGTGTTGGATTCCCCGCACTGTATGATGACACAGAAATGCACATGTGGGTAGCAGAGAACTAACTGTCTGGAAGACTCCTGTAGCTCCCTTATTATATTTTAGTGTAGATGTCTGATGGTGTCTGTTCTTCATCAGAACAAATTTGTTTTCCTTTAGCAAAATCTGCTGTTCATATTAGAATCATATTGACTACTTAGCAAACCTCAACTCATCCTGTTTTTCTCTTCTCTCTATAGACACAGAGGAATAAAATTTTGAGGTTCATCTCTATAAACAGTGATTTGCTGGAACCCCCTACCTGAGACCCTTGAGGAGCATTAATCTACTTCTGCAATATAAATACTCAGAAACTTGGCAAATAAATCTAGAGAGTCTCTGTCATTGATTCTTTCTTCATTCAATACAGATTTACTCCATGCCAGTATGTGGGGCCCAGGGCTTTGCACTGTACCTTGTGCTTACAATGAACAACAACAGAATGACACTCTAGTTGAGGACATAGCACATTGTAGAATTGGGAACAATTAAAAACAGCTTCAATATTACAAAACCATAGACTGGGCAAAGTAATTTAATGGTGATCTGACAAAGCTTTAATTGCAAAGAAAACTTTGTTGCTGGGCAGATTAGTAAGAATAAGAATGCAATGCATATCTGGGTGTGATTATATTTTGAAAGGAAAGAATGGTCTTCAATGCCAGGCATAATGACTTGCCTAACTAGACAGGAATTTTTTTTATTTTAAAGAGAATAAAACAAAAGAGGGCAGAACAAAGCAGATCAGAACAGAACAACATAAGCAACACAACACTTTACAATAAGACAACTGAACATTAACAGTAGCTATCAAAATATATCTTTCTCTGCTATAGTTGAGCATAGCTTCAAATACAATAATATCAAACATAACACAATAGTATAAAACCATTCAAGAGAATGAAAGAATTAAAGGACATTCTGAACCGAATAACTATGATCAATGGCTACTATAATATCTCATTTTGAATAAAAAGATTTGTTTATACTATCACATATATTAAAATCCCAATAAGACACAACATGATAGAACTGATGGTAATAGCAGAGTAGAAGCATGGTAGGACTGCTAAGGAAGACGATATTAAATCAGCAAAGGCTGCCATAATGTTTTGTTTTCTTCAAAACCGCTGTTCATACCATCATGCATAATAAAGTTAAACAAAACATTAAAACCATTCTAAGTGGTGAATGAAAACATTGAAAGGCTTCAAAGCAATGAAATGGGAAATCATGATTACCATAAAATCTTATATACTCTTACCAACTCTCATACTAGGGAGACTATACGGTATTCACACATGGGGGTCTGGTTTATTTCGCTTATGAGTATGGTCTCAAGTGGTGTCCATTTATTTATAAATATCTCGATGTGATCATTCTTTATAGCTGAGTAGTACTCCATTGTATAAAATTCCACAACTTTTTAATCCATTCCTCAGTTGATGGGAACTTAGGTTGTTTCCAAGATCTGGCTATTACAAATTGTGCTGCTATAAACATGAGTGCATATACAAGTATGTGGTATGATGTTTTCATATCTTCTGAGAATATGCCTAGAAGTGGAATAGCTGGGTCAAATGGGACTTCCAATGCCAGGTTTTTGAGCAATCTCCAGACTGACCTCCATAGTGGTTGCATCAGTCTACACTCCCACCAACAGTGCAGAAGAGTTCCTTTTTCCTCACAACCTCTCCAGCACTTGTTGTTGGTAGTTTTATCTATCCTGGCCATTCTTTCTGGAGTGAGATGGAATCTCAGTGTGGTTTTAACTTGCATTTCTCTAATGACTAATGATGATGAACATTTTTCATGTATTTATTTGCCATTCATATTTCTTCATCTGAGAACTGTGTATTCATTTTGGATGCCCATTTTTGGATTGGGTCTTTGAATTTCGAGTGTCTGATTTTTTAAAATTCTTTATAAGTTCTAGACAGAAGTCCTTTGTCTGAGGAACTGTCCATTAAGATTTTTTCCCAATTTGTGGGTTTTCTTTTCACTCTGCTGGAAATCTCTTTTGACATGCAGAAACTCTTTAATGAGATATGGTCCCAGTTATTGATTCTGAGAAGTATTTCCCACGTGGTTTGATTCTTGTTCATGAATTCTCTACCTACCCCTATATCTTCGAGGTTTTTACCTGCTTTGTCTTCCAACAGAGTTAGTGTTTCTGTTTTAATATTTAGATCTTTGATCCATTTAGATTTTAGTTTACTACATGGTGATAGGCATGGGTCTAGCTTTAGTCTTCTGCATATGATAACCGATTTTTCCAGCACCATTTGTTGAAGAGACTGTCGTTCTTCCAT